>JAKIJQ010000041.1:1080000-1127500 GCA_023373905.1 Rhizoglyphus robini
TTTGTGTGTGTGGACAGTTTGTTGTTGGTTATCGTTTGGTCACTTTCCAGTACTTGAGTGGCACCTTCTGTCACCACCAACCAAAATGGTGATTTGAGCGGACACAGACAATTGATTCGTGTGTGCCATTAGTGTTGAGTTCTGTGTTGTGTTTGAGTAATTTACCGACGCACACACACAAACGATTATCACCGAATTGGTAATTTGGTTGTTGTTTTTGTGTTGTGTGCTCTTTTTGTGGTGGTCGAGTGACAAATTGGTGTGCTCAAGTTCAATCACACACAACACGCCACACTCGTTCCATGGTAATTGTCATGATGGTCTTGTTGTTGCTGATGGTGTCATTATTAATGTGGCTACTGTGCTAATTAGGCTCGATTAGGCCAGGTGAGCCATTACTGGTGCAATCGACCTTACACACACACAAACGCACTCACATTGTGCTAATTGGTATGGTTGCGCCAATTGCTCGTTGTGTCTCCGCAAAATGTGGTTTGCGAATCAAACAAACAAAACAGTCACAGAGGTACAGAGGTAAATTGGTACTGGCAATTTGAGAATTGATTTATGTGTGGACAACATGTTATTGCAATGTCGGTTTTATTGTCTTTTCAAATGACTATTTCTCCTATTCATATAACTCAAAGGGTTGCTTTCCTTGTGCGCCAAATGAAATACAGGCAAAGTTGGATTAGTGTCTGGTTAGGTCAACTCGTTGTGTGAGCATGTGATCGAGCGACTGTAATTGCGTGACCGTGTTTAGTGTCTAGTTCGTATGTTTAGTTGCAAAGCTCACTAGTTCGGTTTGAGCAGTATTAGCAGCTCACTTAGTTAGAGTCGAGTCGAGTCGAGTTGAGTTTGAGTTTGAGGGTGGCATTAAATTATTAAAACATTAATGGCCTGCAAAATGAGGATGAGGATAGATGGGCTATTAGGCACCCGGACCGATCGTGTAATGAAGGCGACTCTCTGTGTGGGGAACTTAGCCAAAGCAATTGGCCTGGTTCACTATTTTGTGTTCTGCAAGCGGCCAGATAATGTCCGCGCTAATGTGGCCAATTGGTCGAGAGGACACTAATAATTCGAATGGGCCAATTTGGCGCCAATCTGTCCCGGACTAGTGTGTGACCATAAGGTAAGTGCCGAATTGTTCCCTTTCGGAGTGCCATGTGCCACCGGACCGAACCGTTTGCGCACCATGGCACATTATCATGGCACTACTATCCATTGTTGGTGACTTACTGCCTTGCCCACTTGGCTCCCTGGCGCCCATTCCCGTTCTCACTCGCCTTCTGCCGTCTGTGCCCGTGTGAGTGTGCAGTGGGGGAATGTATGTATGGGAGAGTGTGTGCGCGAGCGGAATGGCGCCAAACGGCAATCGACCAAGGAGCGAGTCCGCTTCGGAGTCTCACTCCAATCGGTAATACCGTTCGGTGTGCACCGTGTGCATCACAACCCGAGTACTTGTGTCCATGTGTGTGCCGGTGGCTAGTGAATGTGTTCGTATGTGTGTGATCACTGTTGACAGGTCACACTCGACCGGACATGTCAGCACAGCACTCTCCACAAGTGTCATCATCAGTGGTCTGTGTCTGTGTCTCTGTGAGTGAATGCACTCGTCGGTCAATTTCCGTCTGTTGGTCCAAATATCCGGACATGGCTCCGTCACCGTCACTCGTCACTTTATGAATATGAATGCTGTGTCCTGTCCCCATAAACCCAATTGATTGATCGCACACACAAAGCGGTAATTAATTTGAGTGAATCGCTCGCTCTCCCAATTAATGACTCCCACGAATGGCACCCAGTTGGGACGATTTTTATGCTAACTATTGTGTGACCACTCACCAAGAAGAAAGTGAGGTGCAAAGCATGTTGTTGATGATGGTGTGCCATAAAATGTGTATGCTGCAAGTCTGTTCTGAGTAGTAATATATGCTAATAACGGACAGGGTGCCAATCGAACACGACGAATACTAAGAAGACGAAGACGAGGACGACAAGTGACGGCAACAATCGATTTTCGATTAAATGCCCTTTCGGCCACTTTCCACATGCACGCGCTCGTTCAAAGTTCAACACACACACACACAAGTTCTCTCTCTCTCTCTCTCTCTCTCTCTCTCTCTCCCTCTCCACAACTTGCCACTCGATCGAATTGATCCGAACCGATTTGAAGGCGCCCATTAACACATAAACAGTTCACTCGATCGTGCACAACTTGACTTACTCGAATCAAATCAGCGAAAATTTCAAGATTTGGCGAGTGATTTCGTCGAACTTGCCTCAACTCAAACCCTCCCTAAATCGGCCCAATTAACATATCGACCTAATTGTGCCCAAGTGCACACTGTTCAGTACACGAGTGCGTGTGTGTGTGTGCCTACTAGTGCAAAACGGTTTGGGTCGATCATTTAGTGAACAATTCAAGGAAACACAATCACAATTGAGTTCATTAATTAGTGCTCAGCTGTGTGTGTCCCCGTGTGTGTGTTGAGTGTGTGCCATAACCATCAAGCGTGCACACAGCACAGCACCCAAGTCACCTATCAAGGCACCCAAACAGAGACACAATTGTGCTGTGCCTTTATAAAGTCATCATCAACTGTCTGTCACTCTACTGGGCACAGTCAGTCAGTCAATGCTGTTTAATTGAACGTCTATGCTAATGAAGTTAATGTTAATGTGTGTCAATGTGTGCACGCACTAGACCACCAACCACTCACTTGGGTCTCTTTTGAGCAATGACTGCATAATTAACTCATGTCTCGTTTTGTGTGTGTTCCATCATAATTTGTTGTGTAACCAACATATATAAAGTTACAGACTCGATCATGCAGTAAGTCAGTCACTTGACTGTTCGAATGGTCCACTCTCGGGGTGCTCTCCACATTCGTGGGTGCTTGTTCATTGTGTGACAAATTGTGGGTGCTCTTCACTGCTGTGCTCTCTATTTATATGATCAATAATTAACGTGCTCAAATTGATGAATATTCATTTTGTAATTAAACTTTAATAACAAACTTTCGATTACAACTTTCAAACATACAATTCCAAATCAAGTTTGCTGTTTGTGTGTTCGTTTGGTATTTGTGTTTTTGGTTTGGTGGTTACTTTCTCCAATTACGACTATTACGAAAGTGTTACATCACATCATTAGAAAAGGAAACATATTTAAGAAAACGTATCATCATTATCATCATCACTAGTTGAAGACTGAAAAGAAGAAGAAACTTGTCAATTCATCATCAAGTCCAACCATCCCTTCCTCTACTAACAGCGAACACGTACAACCCAAAATCGTAAAACTCAAGCCACAGGCCAAACACACGAACACACGGACATTATTATTACAAAACCCCATAACCATTGAACACATTTATTACTACCCGAGCCGATGACAAATGACTCTTTGTGTGTGCAATGAGTACAACACTGCCATCGAACATTATCCACACACACAAATTCACATTAAACAGAACAGAACCGAACCGAGTAATATGCTCCCAGGCTCGTTAACTATTCAAACATATCAAAACATACACATATTGGTGAATGTGTGTGTGTGCAAACGTGAAACAAACCGCAGGCCAAAAACTTTGAATGTTCCGTGCAAATAGTGTGCGAGACATTTGTGTTCAATGACATAAATGATAACATTCGTTATTCGAGTGCATACAGTGACGACATATCGACAGCAGACATATCTACACAGACTATTACAAGTTGTACAACCTGATTATTATCGAACTATTACGTAATTATACAATATGTAATAGGTTAGGTTTGATTGTATTCAATTCGATTTGATTGCATGCTGCTGCTAATTATACAAATACGGAACACGGAACTCATTGATCAATATATAGCCATATTCAGTGTTAATTGACGTTGACATTTGAGGCGAGTGCGTTCGCGTGCTCCGTCTCCGCTACCAACAACCAAGAATAGTCTAACTAAACATATCAAACACACGAACAGTTCAATTAATGCTCAGTGACAGTAGGCAGGCAACTAATTAATCAAAATTTGTGATTTAATTAGGCAAATAGACAATTTAACGATTGTGCCGCTCCCTGCTCTTGCTTTTCTCTCTCTCTCTCTCTCTCTCTCTCTCTCTCTCTCCCTCTCTCTCTCTCTCTCTCTCTCTCTCTCTCTCTCTCTCTCTCTCTCTCTCTCTCTCTCTCTCTCTCTCTCTCTCTCTCTCTCTCTCTCCCAAACGAATGTCATTTGTCAATGAGTGCGGTACTTGAGGGTGCGGGTACTTGAAACCTGATCTTGCCACTTGACTTTTATTAATAACATTATACTACTTTCCGCGATTTGACAGTAATTGAAACGTATGCGTTAGAAAGAGGAGAGCATATAACTGAATAATAACCGAATTGACGGTAATTGCTGTCAAGTGATGTTATCTCGTTCGCTTTCCCACTGTGACCTTTTTGGCCTGTCTCACTCTCACTCTGGGTTTGAATATATTTGCCTCACAGCGGTTGGTTAATGCAATAATTTTTATATTCGCGCTTTACCTCTCTTGAGCTCTAAGTTGAAGAGTAGGGAATTACCAGCCGTGAATCCCCAACTGTGAGCTCACTTGATGAATGAGTGTCAGACTCACTAACAAACAGACAAACAAACACAAACCACAGAATTATTGGCTTAATTCGAGTGACACTGTGAAGTGTCATCCGAGATTTGGTTTGTGTCGGTTTTGTCGGTCATACAAAGATTAATTAAGACCTCTGTGAGGGTATTGCTTTGTTGTATGATGAAGTTTATTGTAATGTTCACATTCGGAACAAGTTCATTACAGTGAATTAAACACAAATACACAATGCAAATACCGAATAGTTAAGACAGCAGAGACACATTCTCTCTCTCTCTCTCTCTCTCTCTCTCTCTCTCTCTCTCTCTCTCTCTCTCTCTCTCTCTCTCTCTCTCTCTCTCTCTCTCTCTCTCTCTCTCTCTCTCTCTCTCTCTCTCTCTCTCTCTCTCTCTCTCTCTCTCTCTCTCTCTCTCTCTCTCTCTCTCTCTCTCTCTCTGCTCATTTCTCCAACAATCTTAAGAATCCCAAAACTGTCAAGCAGTGAAGCATAATAAGAGAGTACAAACGTAGAGAGACAGACAGAGACAAAACTCATAAAAAGTCATAATATTCGTTTCTCATTTCGGGAGAACAGAACAAAACAGACCGAGAGAGGAATTACCGCGCGCTGTCAAAGCAAAAAAGCAAACCTAAAACATCTATTTGGCCCATCATACTCAAACCGACCGACCTTTCTTCTCTCTCTCTCTCTCTCTCTCTCTCTCTCTCTCTCTCTCTCTCTCTCTCTCTCTCTCACTCTCTCTTGGTTAATATTATTGCCAGTGGACTGTCAGATATACATTATATTATTATTGCAACTACTACTACTACTTGTGAATGGCAAATTTGTAAATGAAAGATAAGAAGAAATAAAAAGAATATAAGAACAGTCCGAATGAGAAGTGAAGTGTTCAGTGTTGTGTTCAGTTCAGTGCAGAGTGAGTGAGTTCAATTGCCTAGAACAGTTCGAGATATGAGCAATTGCAATATTTTGTGAGAGAGTGAGAGGCTAAAACTAGGAATGGTGCATTTGCAGAATATGACACACGACTGGCCCAATGAATGGTGACGGGCTACTTAGCGTTTTATGTGTGCTGACAGTGCACACTCCACGATCGAATTGATCCACTACTGTGCACACTACCTAGGTGACATAATCACTCAATTGTGCGTGTGTGACTGTGCCACTGTGCACTGCATTCAATTAAGTGACACTTTGATTTGGTCGATTGTGTCTGTGTGCCACGACTGTCTCAAACTTGAACGGTGGCACCCCTAGCCATTGTTTTGTTTTGTCTATTCAGTTCTCAACTAACCTACCTATCTTTGCCTTTACCTACCTAGGCAAGGTAATAACTCAAGTCCTTCCTGTGAGAACGAACTTCTACTTCTACTACTAATAATCGAGAGATTGTGCCATTCTTTGTGACAGCTCGCCAAATGAATTCGACTTGAATTGGTTGCTTTCTTGCTTGGCTTGCAAACAGTTCGCTTTGCACAGTTAGTCCCTACTTTCCAGTTTGGTGATTGCGTTTTGATTTAAGCCATTATCTTTATAGCCATTCACACACACCGAGTCACAGTACTCTCAGTGATTCTGTTTCACTCTGTGTGTCTGTGTCTGTACCATCTCCTCGGTGACTCTGTTCCATTATTGTGTTGAAGTAGGAACCGTTTTCTATTTCTTCTCAATCTCATCTCTCACTTTTAGCCAATCTTCCACTCAATTATTCGTTTGTGTGTCCGTATGTGTGAGAGCCATTGGCGCCATATTATTGCCAGGGCGCATAACATTTACTAAAGTGAGAGTGCACAGGAACAGATCGACACACAAAGCTAACACACTTGTGTCTTCTTCTTATTCTCGATTCAATTCGCCCTCGGTTTTGGCTGTGTGCATTGTTAAATGTTTTCTCGAAATAGATTTTAAATTGTATTACTATTCCAATTGGCAAGTGCCATTCCCAACAGTCGAGTGCCCAACCAACACCGACACAGGTCTAGGGAGATTTTGTGCACACACACAAATTTGGTGTGTGTCGATCATCAGTCGAGGGTTGAGTTGAGTTCAACATTTTTCACTCGTCATCTTACTCGGTTTCGGTATATTCTTCTTTTTGAGGTCTCTCCCTTGAGTTGTTAATGTGTCAATCCAAGGCGCCATTCATTGATTGCGTTCAATACTAATGTTATTAGTCCTGTGCCAGTGCCAGTCGTCGTCTATTCTTTAGTGTCTTCTATTTATTTTTCGATCCTTTCCGTTTGGCGACAGCAGCAGACGCCATTTGTCTCTCTCTCTCTCTCTCTCTCTCTCTCTTGGTGGCTTAAACTCTCTTAACACTCGGCACCGAACACATTGGTTTTTGTTGGAAATTATTAAAATTATATTTCCCTTTTATAATGGTTCTGATGACATTTTTATAAAGCACACACACAGAGCCCAATTGGCCTTCTTCTTCTCTCGAACCAATTCGGCATTTATTCTTTTCTCTCTCTCTCTCCCTCTCTCTCTCTCTCTCTCTCTCTCCTCTCTCTCTCTCTCTCTCTCTCTCTCTCTCTCTCTCTCTCTCTCTCTCTCTCTCTCTCTCTCTCTCTCTCTCTCTCTCTCTCCTCTCTCTCTCGCTCTCTTTTGTCATCTCCACTTGCCGATTTGATCTATTTGGCCTTTGTCCGTGTGTCCGTGCAAAGTGTACAGTGAACAGTGCAGTGTCTGGTGCTAAACGTTATTACCACTCTCTTAAGTGACTATCACTATTATCAATTGTAGTAATATCACTCGCATGGGATAGAGAAAGACCAAAGCAGTAGATCACACTTACACACACACAGTGCAACACTATTTCGAGTGCTCTGCTTTCTATTAGCCTAAAACGAAACGAACGAGATCGTGTGCCTACTAATGGCATTGTAATTTATATAAATATTATTGCCTGCAGTTTGTCCTCACTCACTATCGTATCAGAATATATACATTTTGTGACAGTCCGTCAGTCAGCTCACTTTGTTTGATTGCCCATTTTCATTATCGCCATTAAGTAGGAATTGTAATCGTTACTGTCGAAAGGATCAAACACACTGCCCTAAACAGACCACCACACTCACCCACAGTCAGTCACTCAGCCATTCGATCAATCTGTTCAACACACTTTGTCCTGTCCCAGAAAATACACTCCCCTAAACCCAAAACGAAACCATGTCATATCAAAACTCGAAATCAAAGACCACTAATTCGGTCTTAGCTCAGCCAGTGCCACAGTCACCAGGCATTAGTAATAGCAACATAATAATCCCATCACGTGATGATCTTACACAAAGTCGAACAAACACAACAACAAATCTGTACAACCAAGTCTTCCACGGAATCAGTTCCAGCCCGTTTGCCTATGAATCAACAATGCATAATCACAACTATCATCTTCACCAAATGCGATCAAATGAGCAGTCCGGTGCCCGAGTTGGTGTCCACCAGTGCCTGTCCAGTAGCACCAACCGGAACCACCATCGCCCACCCACTTTCGTATTATCATCATCTTTCTTCTTCCTGTTATCATCATATCTACTGATCACCACTTTTGTGATCGCCATCTTCACACCCAACATATCATGTCTCACTCATCATAATCATAATTATCATCATCATCATCACCATCAGCCTAACCACCATCACTCTCACCACAATCATTCATCATCCTTAATTCACGAACATGAACACCGAGCACCATTCGTAAATACCGTGTCCGTGTCCGAATCCGATTCAGAATTTGAATCCGAATCCGAATCCGGGTCAGAGAACGAACCGGCTCAACCAAATAGTCATAAACTGTATCACTACTATCGATACCCAAGTCCAGTGTCCACATGGTCCATTCATAAACACAGTTCGCATTCGCATCACTATCCACCACCGCCTCACCATTCAGTCCTCAAGCGAATTCATCCCAAAATGCCGGACAAATTGAGCAATTCTTCCAAGAAGAAACAACAACACCAGCAGCATCAGTCAAACAGCAGTAAAATGTCCTCGGCCACTTCTTCTGGCTCGACAAGCACGCCAATTGAGTGTACGTTATGGCTTGGATGATTGCATTATGCACACTACTGCTCTATTTGCTCGCACACTGTTCTAAGTCCCCGGCTAGTGACCACTTTCCACTCTAACAAACTGGTCCAATTCGGGTGCTCTCAGTAGTAACCACTGACCAGTGCACTGTGATGCACTCACACTGACTAATGTAGTTTGTATCGCATTATTCTTATTATTTCTTATCTATCAATTCTTCGTACTATTACACTCGAATTCGTTCAATCGAACTCAATTGGTCGATGACCACTTCACTGCACGACATTTCACTACAAACTAAAGGACTTGGCCACTTTGGCTCAATGAGTGAAATAGAGTGAGGGCTACTTTGTTACAACATTCTGAGCACTCTTCAGAGATACATTCAACCAAATTTCGGTAATCCCCGGGAAAAAAATAACCAAAACATGCAACCAATTCGGGTGTAATGCACACACAGTGTTGGGTCAATATACAAACAGACAGACAGACAGTTCACCTGTAATTCGAATATTACTATTGCAATCGTGCAATCAAAATAGTAATAACACAAAGTCAAAATGCAATCAAGAATCAGTAGTGGGAATCATCATCATCATCATTCAATTCAGATGCAATCACGTTCACTTGGTTGCAGAGAGACTTAAATCGAAACATGAACACTAAAAGTAGCTCAATTTGGGTTTAGATATGAAAGTGTTGTAGACTCGATTTGATTCGAGCACACACGTTCAAATGTGATTGCAAACTCGAATGTTCGGTTCGGTTGCTCCTCAATTTGTCAATCTCCCTCTCTCTCTCTCTCTCTCTCTCTCTCTCTCTCTCTCTCTCTCTCTCTCTCTCTCTCTCTCTCTCTCTCTCTCTCTCTCTCTCTCTCTCTCTCTCTCTCTCTCTCTCTCTCTCTGCCTGATTCTCTCTCTCTCTCTCTCTCTCTCTCTCTCTCTGCCTGACTCTCTCCCTCTCTCTCTCTCTCTCTCTCACTCTCTCTCTCTCTCTCTCTCTCCCTCTCTCTCTCTCCCTCTCTCTCTCTCTCTCTCTCTCTCTCTCTCTCTCTCTCTCTCTCTCTCTCTCTCTCTCTCTGCCTGATTCTCTCTCTCTCTCTCTCTCTCTCTCTCTCTCTCTCTCTCTCTCTCTCTCTCTCTCTCTCTCTCTCTCTCTCTCTCTCTCTCTCTCTGCCTGACTCTCTCCCTCTCTCTCTCTCTCTCTCTCTCTCTCTCTCTCTCTCTTGCCCTCCCTCTCCCCTCTCCCCCTCTCTCTCTCCCTCTCTCTCCCTCTCTCTCTCTCTCTCTCTCTTTTCCTAACTCTCTCTCCCTCTTTCCTCTCTCTCTCCCTCTCTCTTCTCTCTCTCTCTCTCTCTCTCTCTCTCTCTCTTTATAACTCTCTCTCTCTCTCTCTCTGCCTGACTCTCTCTCTCTCTCTCTTCCTAACTCTCTCTTTCTCTCTCTCTCTCTCTCTCTCCCTCTCTCTCTCTCTCTCTCTCACTCTCTCTCTGCCTCACTCCTAACCCACTCGTTTCCACTCAATTTCCACAATCTCATTTACATTTGATATAATTCATTTTACAATTGAATTACTACTTTGTCTCATTCAGCCACTCTCTTGTTTGTTCATTAATGTTTGCTAATTACCATACAAAAGAGAGATGCTTTTATGGTTAATGATCATTAAATGATCACATGAGCACATATGTGGCTCATTACTACAATTATTGATATCATTACAATTTGGAACCAAAAACACTTAATTGCCACTTTAGAGCCAAACATATTTAGAACACGGTCAATTTAGCCACAAATGTTGCAAGTTACTCATTCATTACTACACAATTACATTAACAGTAATAACAACAACTTCTACTACTATTAGTGAGTCTGATTTATCATGTCAAATTATTAATGACTTTTATTACTAATAGTGGAAGTAGTAGTAGAGTTTGAAAGTAAAGTTGGCAAAAGGCAAAACCGTTTCGGTTCTGTCTGTATGACATAATAATTTATAGACTAATTTTGAATGAATTATGCAATAATCAAACCAACTTTTAAGTATATAATGCACATTTAGATTGCACACATATTGAATTATGCTGCTAATAAATAATATTAGTTATATTAGTCTAATTATTATTACTAAACCAACACACACACAAATGTAGACCAATTCACTTTAAGTTTTAATATGTGTTTTATTATTAGATTATCGTTCTTTTTGTTTTGTTTTTCTTCTTCGTTGATGGCTTCTTCTAATTTGGTTATTCAGGAAGAATAAGAAAAAAAGATAAGTAGAATAGAATAAAGCCTTGAAGCTAACCGAGAGAAGAAGAACAAAACCGAGAGAGAGAGAGAGAGAGAGAGAGAGAGAGAGAGAGAGAGAGAGAGAGAGAGAGAGAGAGAGAGAGAGAGAGAGAGAGGGAGAGAGAGAGAGAGAGCAATTCAATTAAAAGTGAGTTTTGTCTTGTTTGGTTTACTTTTGGTTGTCTACTTCTTCTTGCTGTTCGGTTTGGTTCGTATTTGTTCATTTGATTAGCCCAAAAAGGCCCGAAAGCAAACATAAACACAAGATGAACACTGTGACCCGTCCGTTTTTGTTTTGTCCTCAAACTCAAACTCGACTTCTTCTTTATTTGTGCATTTGTCCATCATTTTGGTGATTTGTGTATTCTAAATTTAGAATGGAGCGCCAGACAGGCAGACACATAAACAAAAGTCAGTTTCAAATTAAAACATGCTGCCATTGATAGAGAGAGAGAGAGAGAGAGAGAGAGAGAGAGAGAGAGAGAGAGAGAGAGAGAGAGAGGGAGAGAGAGAGAGAGAGAGAGAGAGAGAGAGAGAGAGAGAGAGAGAGAGAGAGAGGGAGAGGGGGGAGAGAGAGAGGGAGAGAGAGGGAGAGAGAGAGAGGGAGAGAGAGAGAGAGAGAGAGAGAGAGGAGAGAGAGAGAGAGAGAGAGAGAGAGAGAGAGAGAGAGAGAGAGGGAGGGAGAGAGAGTTAAGGCAGTTCAGTTCAATCACTAAAACAGAAGCTGAGATTGCAATTGCATTTGTGTGATCGTGCTTTGCATCACATCGATACGAGTTTGAGTCTAAACTAACTGAAATAAGTGGCTAATTCGAGTTCAAGTCTGTGACTGTCTGTGTGTGTGGCACTGTTTATGCCACTTGACGTGGAAAGTGATCCCTTTTTGCCTTTACGATACATAGCCTCAATTTGCATATATTTACTTGACGGGTTCTATCGAACCATATTTGCTAACTGCATGCACACATTCGATTCAGGTCAACTTCAGGCTCAATTTCAATTCAACCGATACTAATCGAGTGAGCTTTTTATTACTAAACGAGTGGCTCAATGTTCGAATATGTTTCTAATTGAATTTATATTGGCAGTTAGTTGGTTGATAGAAGCTGGTTATTGAGAAGGGGGCAGTAGGGCAGTTGTCAATAGCAGGCCATTTGAGCACGGGTGACATGTCAACTCAATTAGTGATGATGGCAAGGCCAGTCAAGTGAAGTACAGTAAAGGCAATGTATCAAGTGGAGTGGAGACAAATTTAAATTCAACAGTCAAACTGACCAGTTCACTTTGGCTCACTGATCAATTTGTCGAACTGGGACAGAACTGACTGACAGACCAATTCGACTGTGAACTCTTCGAGTTAGCTTTCTTTCTCATTTGATGATCGAGCTCTTGAAGTGAACTCGAAGACATTTTGATGCTCAACATTTGGAAAAGCCAATTTTCAATATGTCCACCAGCACTCGAGTCCATCTTTGTCATCATTTTTGCTATTTCTGCTGTTGTCCACTTCTGTTTAGCTGTTTGGCTGTCCATTCATTCATCCTTTTAGCATTTTTCATCTTTTACGGTTTGTGTCAATTTATAATATATTTCAATATATTTTTTAATATTGTCTCGAATCAACATATTTTGAAGTGTAATCGTAGGCAAATGCTGTGCTGCTCTGTTTCGATCGAGTGTCTCGCTCTCATCAAAATAGCAGCAGCTCGAGTGTATTTCGCCCTCTCACCCACCACTCTTGGCCAATGCACAATTTAATTTCCGTTTCATTTGTGTGTTCTGCTGTTCTGTTCTGGTTGTTGTTCTTGTTGGTGCCCAAAACAAATTCGCTTGTCCATGCAGATCCTTTGCTGTTTTATCATCATCGTATCCATATATTGATTCGAGTCCCTATTTGTATGTCGAGTAGTATTAGTAGTACAATTTAGTAGCCTCGTAATATTATGAATATTTCACACACTCCATCATGTGTTGTATGTTTGGTTGGTTTTGCCTTGTTCGTTGTCCATTGTGCATTGCATATGAGTGAGTGTGAGTGTGTGTATGTCAATATCCAAAATGGCTTCTTTATTCGTGTGTGTGTGTGTGTGTGTGTGCACATCATTCATTGATGACCGTGTGCCCCGTGTGTGTCCAATCCAATCTGAATGTACATGAATATATGCTCGAGTTATGTTATTCGTATTTTGTCTCTCTCTCTCTCTCTCTCTCTCTCTCTCTCTCTCTCTCTCTCTCTCTCTCTCTCTCTCCTCTCTCTCTCTCTCTCTCTCTCTCTCTCTCTCTCTCTCTCTCTCTCTCTCTCTCTCGCCCTCTCTCTCTCTCTCTCTCTCTCTCGATTAGCCTGATTATGATGGGCCATTGGTAGTCGAACAGTTGATGTGTGTGTGCACAGTTTAGTAGTGCACTTGTGTTCGCACAAAACGATTGTACCGTATTGGTGTGATCATCACTTATTTATGGGGACCCGCTTACCGATTCGACCACCACCATCCGATCGAAGTACAACAGACACACTACACACAACACTACAACTTACACTTAGTATAATATGCAATCGAATTGAGTAAGAGTTAGTAGTGACCATTTGTCGCATAACAAAATGACCCGACCGAGTATTGCAATTGCACAATCGAAAAGTGTGCACTGTCTGTCTGTTTGTGTGAATGTCTGTGTGAGTGTGCCATAACTCGATCGGTCTATGTGCACACATTTGAACACACTCAGTTGACAGACCTAATTGGCTTTACGGTGGGATGGTTAGTGTACGATCTGCAGGCGATTTGAACACACAAATCGAATAGGACAACCGAGAACATTGTCCACTCTCTCTCTCTCCCTCTCTCTCTCTCCCTCTCTCTCTCTCTCTCTCTCTCTCTCTCTCTCTCTCTCTCTCTCTCTCTCTCTCTCTCTCTCTCTCTCTCTCTCTCCCTCTCTCGGTGGAAGTGTTGAGAAAGACAGGAAAGCAAGTGGAGATGGATAGTTTGCTTACTTAGTGTAAGTAACACACACATACAACGCCTCAAGCACAATCGAGGATATGTCTCAACTCGACAAACACAACACAACTCTATTTGTCTGTTTGTCGAAATGTGAAGACATTTGTCTCGTCAACGAGGGGAATCGAATAAAGTAGTAGACCAAACCGATTAGCTACATCAACATTCGATTTGATGATGATGTTGATGGGCTTGTGTGTTTGCCAATCGTTGGTCGATCGGTCGGTCGGTCGGTTAGTCTAATTACAATTGCCAATATTATTCCGAAGAATAGAACATACCCGAAAGGTGCATAAACACTCACTCAATTGTGTGTGTGTGTGCCAATTGAGTAAAACTAAAGTAAAGTAATGCCAATGTCAAACCACTCACAGTTACTACTCAAATACTGTTGATTAAGTTGAGTTGAAGTAGCAAAAGTCGGCTAACTTGGTTAAGTGAGTCGTCAACTCAGAGAAAACAGGAAGCAACGGAAGGAAAAGCCACTTTGGTGGTGGTGGCACACAACCAACAAACTTTACATGCCAAACTTGTCCACAACTCAATTAAAGATAGACGAGAGACCGAAAGACCGAGACCATTTAGTGATCGTAATGTTGCAATAGACTTTTGATGCAAAATTGATGCATCTTGACTTTCATTTATACAATTAACTGACAACCAATTCGATTAGCTCATCCTGACCTTGTTGTCACTGACATCTTACTTTTACGTTCAATTGCGCAATGCACACTTTATTATTAACCTATTTCGAGATGTATCCAGAACTGAAAGAAGGTGATTGTCACAAAATTGAAATTGTCCAACGTGAAATCGATTTTGTGATTCACTTTCTCACTAAAGTCAGTAACAGCCGGTGACCATGTTGGGCCGTGTTGTGTTAATGTGAGTGCGTTTGTGCCATGTTCGTAATTGTATGCTAGCACACACACATACACACATACCTGTCCTGTCTGTCTCTCTGTTTCTGTGTATTTGTGTCAAAAATGGTCGACATCAGCAGAATGAGTGACTTGTCCCTGTACGTTCGTCTTGTCTCAATTCTGTTCTGTTTTGCCACTTTGACTCTTAACGCGAGAGTGGTCGTTAAGGTGCGATGTGTGCACATGTAACATCTGTTCCACCATCGGGTGGAATCGATTTCAATTTGTTCGTCGTCTTCTCGCCCGTTTCATAGTCTTCTTCTTTTTGTTGGTTGTGTCTGTTGTTTGCTCGTTTGTGTGTGACAAAGGGCCCACTTTCCTTCTTCTTCACTTTGTTTCTTCCGACTCTTGGTCTCAATTAGCAATTCTGTTTTAGTACTTCAGAAGACAGGCACACAAACAAACTCTCAACGAGCGGTCTAATTACCAAAAGCCCTGGACCAGGATACGAATATTATATTATGTTTAGCCGTACACACACACAATTAACTCGTTGAGTCGCATGTTTCTTGGACTTGTGTTTGTTATATCAATTTGTCACGTAAAAATGTCACTGAACATGTTAATAACATTATAACAATACAAATAAGTTTGTTTTTTTACGGTGTCGATTGGTTGTTTGATGTGACCACTGAGTTGCCACTCTTCTAATTCTAGTTTGATTTATTGCTATGTTTGTCTCTCTCTCTCTCTCTCTCTCTCTCTCTCTCTCTCTCTCTCTCTCTCTCTCTCTCTCTCTCTCTCTCTCTTTCCCTCTCTCTCTCTCTCTCTCCTCTCTCTCTCTCTCTCTCTCTCTCTCTCTCTCTCTCTCTCTCTCTGTCATCATTTGCTATCATTATCACAATTCTAACCATTTCTCTTCTTCTCTCCCCTGAAACAGCTGCCGGGCACAACAACACCGTAGGCCAGAGTCCGACCTCCATCTTCTCGACCTCCTCGTCCTGTGATCGATGGTTCAGCAGTGACAACGGCACCAGTGGCACCTTCACCTCGCCCAAATATCCCCTACCATATCCGGCCAACAGTCGCTGCTCGTATCACTTTGTGGGCCGAGGCAAGGAGCGGGTGCAGATACTCTTCCAGGAGTTCGATGTCCACAAAGTGGAGGACCAGCATCGAGAGTAAGTAGTTTGACGACTAATTTGGGCAATCGATTGAGTCTTGATGTCTAGTTAGTAGATTAGTTGAATAGTTAGTTAAAGTTTGCATGTGGTTTTTGGTTTTTTGGTTTTGCTTCATAAAGAAAAAGAAATTTATGGAAATGAACCAGTGTGTGGTTTGTGCTGTGCAGAATGGATTCCCTCTCCGGCGCGATACTGCAGTGAGTGAGTGAGCTCACTAATGACTGCTCTAATGTGTCGTTCTCGCGTGGTCCGTTATTATTAGGCTAATTAGTGAATTAATTCAACTTTATCTTCATGCCAGTGCCCAGTCAATTATTAATTACCGCTCAAACAGGAATTAGCCTTCGCCTCCGTGTGTGTGGCTGTTCACTCTGTGTCTGGTGTGTGGTGACTGTGCACACAAGTTCGACTTTATTAATTACAATTTCATTAATTCGTTTGTCACTGCAACGAGGCACGATCGTAGTGATACATTCGAGACTGAGTCGACTGACTGACTGAGTGGTGACTTGCACTGGACTGACTGGGTGTTTGGTGATAGCGATATACACTCAAACTAGGGTTCGGTTTAGTTTAGGAGTCGGACCTAATGAAGCACACACACACAGCCACGTCCAGTGACACTAATTGCTCTTTGATGCAATCAATTACATCCACACACAGATGACATCACGCGCGTTCGGTGTGCCATTTTGTGTGTGCCATTCGGTTGCCTTTGCCCCCTTTTCTCTTTATGTGTGTGTGTGCACTTTATCTATTTGTGCGAAAACCGAAAAACTTCTGCTCCAAGGCAATTAAAGTGCCATTTCGGTGTCATTTACTCCCTTCTGGACTGTCGTGCACACTATCTGTCCTTGCGACAATGTTACTCCCTACAATGCAAATGTACACACACATTCTTTCCTATTTTCTTTCCTTCTTTTTTCGTTTCGTTTAAGGAAAATCACCACCGATAAGTCCAAAGTCAGGGGGATAAACATAGACATACACAAACATACACAGACACAACGACGACAAAAGAAAGAAAGTCCCGGCACAAACACACAATGAAATGAATTTGTGAAATGATTTCACAATCTCACAACAACAAAATCAGTGTCACCTCACTTCAATTTCGTTTCGTATTTCGAAATGGTTATAAATAGAATGTATTTAAAGTTAATAATACCAGGTTACTACAAGTTTGTCAGAGAAGAGTGTCATGTTACTAGTAATATGAATATGTAATTGCAAATATAAATGTAAACCGAAAGTGCGTAAATGTGTGCAAATGTAAACGGAATTCTATTCATATGATGATGCTGTACATGATGTTCGCGAAGGTCGAACATATTCATGTGAGTTCAGTTTGTCTGTTTGTTGGTTGACAAATGATTGTGATTTATGATTGCTATCTACTACTTTTCCCAAGTGCACACACATCGATAAGCCATTTGAGTAGTGAACCAATAGTTTGGTGGCCAAAATGCAAAACTATGTCCAGCGTGGGATGCACACGGCAATCGAATGTCTCATCTTGCCCAATTCAATTCATCTTCGATGGGACTCTCTCTCTCTCTCTCTCTCTCTCTCTCTCTCTCTCTCTCTCTCTCTCTCTCTCTCTCTCTCTCTCTCTCTCTCTCTCTCTCTCTCTCCCTCTCTCTCTCTTTCTCTCCCTCTCTCTCTCTCTCTCTCTCTCTCACTCTCTCTCTCTCTCCCTCTCTCTCTCCATTCACTATTACTACTACCTAGTGAGTGCTGCATCCCCCAATGGACACAATCGAATTAGGATTTATGGTTCTGACCACTCTTGGGTCGATGATTTGCTCGAGAGTGTATGTATGCTGATGTGCTAATGCATTCTCAATTAGTGAACCATAATTAGAGTGATTGGTCTGTGTATGTTTGTTAGTAACGAAAACCTAAATGTCATCAGTTCTATCCCGATTGATTTGATTTGTATGTTTTAGGAGAAATCGGGCATTTTCATTTCATCGTATATATGTCCTTCGAGAAATGACAAATGGCTTATTGGTTGGCTCGTTTGGATGGCCTTTTTGTTGTTGCTCTGGTTTGGTCTCACAACAATGTCCTCGAACACAGATCACATCACACATTCCACAGAGCACACACACACACACACACACACACACACACACACACACACACACACACACACACACACACACACACACACACACACACACACACACACACACACACACACACACACACACACACACACACACACACACACACACACACACACACACACACACACACACACACACACACACACACACACACACACACACACACACACACACACACACACACACACACACACACACACACACACACAATCCGTTTATATATTATTATTATGATTTCATTCCGTTCATTTGTTCGGTTTTAGCATTCGTTCTATCGTATCGTATCGCATAAATAGTAATGAGCCAATAGCGATGAGCCTCTAAACAGAATAGAGACTAGGGCATCGTACATAACATAACATTAATAACCCTCTGATGATGGTGTTGCTGTTGGTGTTGTTGTTGTATTAGTTGAGCCAAGGCAAGTCCGTTTGTTTGTTCGTTTTTGGTCAATTGTCTGTTTGGTTTGGTTTGGTTTAGCAAACAAGCCCTCACCTCAAAGGGTTGCCGACTCACTTGCCGATTCCAACACCAAACACCAACAATACCCAAAAACCGGAAAGACCGAATTGCTAAATCGATGTTCGTTTGGTTTGCTTCTTTGGTTTGGTCCGACAAGAAGGATGTTCGTCCAGCAACAGCCTTGTACATTGGTCTTATTCCACCCCCGCTATATCTCTCATTGCACAGTATTACAGCCGAATACACGGTCATAAATCACGGGACTGGCAATATGCTCGTCGCAGCAATTATCACTAGCACCCAGTGTCTGTCTGTGTGTCAGTCTCAATCCATTAGCATTGTGTCCATTTGTGCCATACCCTGATCATTACCCTATGGTGTGTCTGGTTGTCTGTGTGTCTGTGTATGTTCCGAATGTGGCACTGCTTCCCGGCAATCATTAGCCATTTAGTAGTGGGGACAGTAGTCAGTAGTACTATGTTATAATATGTAAGGGCATTAAGTAAAAGATATACAAACGAATAAAAAGAATAAGAATAAGAACAAATAAGCCACAGAGTGGAGATGTATCGGATGTGGCCGTTCACTGGACACTTACTAACGCCCACTAACAAACTCGACAATACATCACTTGTCATTTGTAGTACACAAACCGGAAGACATCATTTTGGTGTCACTAAACTAGCGAAACATTTGTTTTACATTTGATTTGACATATCAAACCATCAAACACGAACTTACAACATCATCTCACCCTGTACCAGTGACTGCTCATTGGCCTTCCTCTAATCTGTTTCGTTTCGTTAGTCTGATCGTTTTCGTTAATTCTCTCTCATCTTTTCTTTTTTATTGTTATTTTCTTATTCGATAATTTCTCTCTCTCCCTCTCTTCTCTCTCTCTCTCCCTCTCTTTCTCTCTCTCTCTCTCTCTCTCTCTCTCTCTCTCTCTCTCTCTCTCTCTCTCTCTCTCTCTCGACTTTTGTTGTTTGCACACAGACTTAGTGTCCCGAATCCCTTTATCGCTTCGCATAAATATTAGCAGACAGTTTAGTCGTACTAAATAGCAGTTTAAGTATTTGTTTAAGTAGGTTGTGAGATTGTGTCACCAGACCCTAGACTCTGTGCCCGGGTCCATTTAATGGTCAGTCCATTCATTCGGTGCATCCTAAAGTGCCCCTCCCCATACTATTTCAATTGTGTTCATCGCTTCTTTTGTGTTTTTTGAACACAAACAGACGAATCGTTTGTCTTTCTTTCTCTTATTCATATCTCCCGTTGATTTTTGATTCATTGGTACACACACAAAACGATGTTGTACTGCTATTTCCTTTTCCGTTACCGATCATGGAACAGGCTTCCTCTTTCCGGTTGTGTTCTTCGAGCATAATCAGTACTACTAGTGCATGGGCATAATCACCACCAACCACCGCCATCATCATCATCATCATCACCATTGCTCTCTAATTGCTCTGATGATGGCACACACTATTTTGGTTTAGGGTTTTGCCTACTATTTTCTTTTTATTATTTCTCCTGTCATCTCAATTCAAACGTACCAAATGAGATGAGATGAGGAATGGAGGAGACACACACACACACAAAAGTGGATGCAAAATAATAAAAAGAGAATACAAATAGAGACTTATTATTCAATCTAATTAGGATAATGATTTCGAGTGAAAAGTGAAAGGGACTATGCGAAGGGACTCAGACACAGACACACAGAAACACACACGACCATTGAAAAGAAAAGAACTCGGTTCGCGGCAATAAATAATTGAAATGCACAATCTAATTGAATTAGTGCAAAAACACAAAAAGATGTGCGACCGAGTGAAATTGTGAAAGAAGTAGAAGTAGAAACCATTTCACTATGCACCCAATTAGATCTAATTATGCCGGCATAAGTCTAATTTGATTTAAGTATAGAAATACGTTACGTCATACATTCAATCGATAATTATTCGATTGATTATTCAAACTGTGCAATTCATGCAATTGCTAATTGATCTCAATTGATAATGCACAAATTGACAATCACTAATCATTCAATCAATTACACTAATAGTCAGGTAATGTTACTGTTGCCCTAATAGTTTGAAACTTTAGCTCAATTGTGCATTCTCTCACTTTTATTATGAAACATTAGATTCTGATTTGTTGAGATTTATCATTCACATTTGTGCCCCGGTACGTAGTCCCGTAGTTGACGAGAGTCACTCGACACCCAACACTCGACACATTCTCTCTCTCTCTCTCTCTCTCTCTCTCTCTCTCTCTCTCTCTCTCTCTCTCTCTCTCTCTCTCTCTCTCTCTCTCTCTCTCTCTCTCTCCCCCATACATTGCTCGGGTCAAGTGAAGCGTAAAGCCATTTGAAATCGAACACCACCGGGGCAATTCACTTGGGGATTCTTCTACTTTTTCTCCTTCTCCATCTATTTCTTGTTCTATTCTTTCACTTTGATTATGTGTGCGAGATTTGGTGCATTTGAGGATCTTTTGGTTTTTGTCGGACAGCCGACCAGAATTGGGTAACGAGTAACAACAGCACATCGACACCCTATCGTGTGCCCTCGATCATCATCATCATCATCGTAGTCAATGAGTTTGGTCGTATATCGTGGCACGGCCATTAGACCAATGCACCGTGTAATTGGTCTGTGTGTTTTTTGGGTTTTGAAGAAGTAGAAACGGTGATGTTGTTATTGTTCCTATTCTCGGAACACAACGTGCCTTATTAACGAGTAGTATATACAGTTTAATGAGATGACTGAGTGAGTCGTGAGTGAGTGAGTGAGCAGTGACAAGTACAAACGTGTGTCTGTGTCACAGTCACGGAGAAAACCCAACAACTGACAAATTGGAACAAATTAATTTTGAAATTGCAATTTGCATCTTGTGGGCCACACACACACACACACACACACACACACACACACACACACACACACACACACACACACACACACACACACACACACACACACACACACACACACACACACACACACACACACACACACACACACACACACACACACACACACACACACACCAAACTTGTCTCGGTATGCTCATTTAAATTAATTAATTGTCATTTCATTATTATGAACAACATTTCCGTTGTTTAATTAATGGCACACATTCACCGACAGCCATTTGTGTCATTACCGGGCTTTGGTGTATAGCTAACCAGACAGGATGCCAAAATCGAATTAGTAGTCTAGTCTATCTATCTATTTGCATGTTTTCTTATCGCATACATGCCAATTTATATGCTAACATGTTCTCTTTGTTTCTTTAATTACACCACCAAATAGTTGCGAAATATCCGACAGTGTGACCGCCTATGTCACCACCAATGGACAGAAAGAATGGATTGATGATTTCTGTGGCAACGAACTGCCACCGAGGCTCATGTCCAATGGTCATCGGCTTACGATCGAATTCAAGTCCCTGGCCCATAATGGACCGAATGGCCGTCGAGCGCCGTACCATCATCAGCAGGTGCCCATGCACAAGACCTTCCCTGGTGGACTGTCCCCGGTGGTGGTGACCCACAAGGGCAAGTCATCCCATCCGGGACTGCAGCCGAGCAAAACTACGGATAATAGAGTGGACGAAGTGGAGGACTATGATCGAAGTGACGAGGACGACGACAGTGGCGAGGACGGCGAGGATGGCGTCAAGAAGTTCTACTTTGGTCCAACCATCAAGCCAACCGCATCATCATCATCATCATCATCATCGAACAATCATAATCGCAATAATAACACTGCCACCAATGGACAGCAGAGCTTGGCCAATCAAAAGGCCAAAGGATTTAGAGCCATTTACCGATTTGTCACAAGTAAGTGCTTCGTTATTTTAGCTCGCGTTTTTTCGCATTTAGGCCCAAATATTGGGCCACCAATTGGATTGCATCAATCGTTTAGTTTATGGAATTGGTATTAGTAGTGTTTGAGTGCTCAACTCAACTGTTCACACAATCACTTGAACTATGAGCTCAGGACTCGTTAAGTGAGTGCAAATATTCCACTTCACAAGTGCCTAAACACAGAAACAGAACTAAGGCCTAATTGTTTTCTAATAGATTTGCACTGCATCGTGTAACCTAAACAGCCTTGACGTTTTGATGCGTGCCTGTGTCCGTGTGTGCAAACCAAATCGAGCAGAGTGCACGGATTTTTCCACTGCATTGAGCCAAGAGAGAGAGAGAGAGAGAGAGAGAGAGAGAGAGAGAGGGAGAGAGAGAGAGAGAGAGAGAGAGAGAGAGAGAGAGAGAGAGAGAGAGAGAGAGAGAGAGAGAGTGGGAGAGGGAGAGAGAGAGAGAGAGAGAAAGGGAAAGAGAGAGAAAAAGAGAGAGAGAAGAGAGAGAGAGAAGAGAGAGAGAAAGAGAGAAAGAGAGAGAGAGAGAGAGAGAGAAAAGAGAGAGAGAGAGAGAGAGAGAGAGAGAGAGAGAGAGAGAGAGAGAGAGAGAGAGAGAGAGAGAGAGAGAGAATATGCGATTGAATGTATCAAATCGACGGACCAATTCGACAGTTGGCTCAGTTCCAAAATATTAACGAGTAGTCGAGTAGTACTAAGGCACAATCACGACTACTGTCCAATGGTCACTCATAAATTGTCCATTTGTCGCCGTTTTTTGGTGCAGTAAGAAGTACGATACACATGGAACAGTGATAAGTGAAATCGAATCGAGTGTAGCATACAGTGAAGCCCAGTACCCTTCGATTACTGTCCGATCAGTATGTGGTAATCGACAAATTATTGTGTCCCAAGCACACAAATTGGCTGCTGTGTATAATATGCTATCGAATGGTACAACTACTACTATTCGAATAGACCGATTCTAATACTAAACTAATCGGGAGGCACACACACACACACTCACTAATGGGCAAGCTCATTCATTCACATACACAAAAGTCATTTGTGCTGATACTAAGAAGAAGAAGAGGGGTAGAAAGAGGGAACGAGAGCAAATGACCATCAGCAGGACAACGTTAACGAGCTTATTAAGTGTATAAGTGTGTGTGTGTGTGTGTGCGTTCGTATAATACCTCACATGATGATGAAGGACACTAATTATAATTAATTGTTAATATGTTTGAAGGAACGATTAAGCAGAAGAATTATTGAGACAAACAGGCAATTAATGTTAGTGCACTGTGTGCGATCAAATGTGGCTAGATCAAAATTGCTTGCCTCTTCTACCTGATTCGATTCTTGGACATTCGATTTCGATTTTATTCTGCTCTATTCAGTCAATGACACATTTGATGTGTTGTGTCCATTGGACACTGTCCCACTCAATGACTGTCAATTAAAATTGCGCAAAATTGAGTGTGCCAATAGTAATAACAATAATAAAAGACACTTTCGGCTAACAATTGCACAGTGCACAATCATCACACTCACTCTCAATAGTCACTATCGTCATCTCAGTCGTTTGATTGTCTCTTACTGTCCAATTGGGACTCTTGGTCTTGGACACTGCAAACGACCAAACACCATTAACTACAATTTCTTCTTTTCCATATTGTCGTTGCGATACCATCTCGAATGGGTTTGTGTCTGTGTGTGTGATTATGTGTCAGTCAAAAAGCAGTATAAACAGACAGACCACTTTCACCGGACAATTAACAGTTGATCGTATTGTCCCAGACTGTCTGTTTGTGTGTGAAATTATCACTCGACATCGCAACATTTATGATGGGTCCTTATGACTGTGTGCAGTGCAGTGCAATGCACTATTGACGGGCACTATTATCCATCTATTGGTCTGTCTCACTGTTGAGATGGATGATGACGGTCACTAATGGACTGTGAGAAATGATGTCGGCAGCCGCGCGGCCACTTGGCACACTTCAGTAGACAGTGAATTTTAAAGTTCGGTACCCGAACCGATCAGTGGCCAACATTCCGGCAGTGGCCACTGATCGGTCTAGCCTACACTGGCCAGGTCAGTCGGGCCTACTGGCCGCTTAATAGATTGCATTGTATGCGTGTGTGTTGTGTGTGTCTCAATCGGGCACTTTCACCACTAATTACCGATATCATCAATTTGAGATGCGTGTTGCCAAATATGAATGAAGCTATTGACCAAAGACACTACTATTGATGATGAGACACATTTTCTATTGAATTGAGCACACACAATGATGAGTGAAAACAATGTGACCATCGAAGATGATAGATGGACAGCATTGGGACCATTGCAATGGATGAGAGAGAGAGAGAGAGAGAGAGAGAGAGAGAGAGAGAGAGAGAGAGAGAGAGAGAGAGAGAGAGAGAGAGAGAGAGAGAGAGAGAGAGAGAGAGAGAGAGAGAGAGAGAGAGAGAGAGAGAGAGAGAGAGGCCCGGTCAATTGGTTTCAATTGATCCATCTGTTCGGTCATTCGATCCGACAGATTCATTGAGCACAATTTCAATTGAAACCCAATTCAATGAATGACAAAGAAGTTAAGTTATGTGGGCTATTCGTCTTCTTCGACTTTCACATTCTTCTTGAAACGTGAAAAGTTTGCGCAATTGACCAAATTTGTGTGTGTGCTATCACAGGCACAAAGTGGTCATAGAGAAAATTAATTAAGGCCACTTAGCCCGAAACGAGTGAGAGTGAGATAGACACTGACCCGAGACAAACGAGAGATAGGCACACGAACCGGCAAAGTGATTGTGTGTTCAATATTATATTATCTCGGCCAAGTGATTGCTTCGTTTCACTGGGCGTCATCACTTTTAGTAGTTCAGATCTGTTCGGTTCGGCGGCAGTTACCAAATTACCGATCGTTCAGCTGATCGCGCGTCTCGCACTGTCAGGCACAGGCACAATTTGTGTGTGTGCAGTGTTGGCTGTTGGCACGTCAGCCAGACATCAATCACTCGAATCGAATGTGCTTTTTGTTTTGGTTGTACTCGTTCCGGGTTCTGGCAAATTGCGAGCCTGCAATTGACAACTAGCTCACCAACCAGGAACAGTGTGCATGGTAGTATGCAGTGTGCCAGTGGGATGCCAAGGTGCGAAATGACCCGCGAATTGTAGTGCATTCTTTGGTTGACTGGTCATCTTTTGTGGTTGCTAAATACACAGAACCAGTATCGAATTATGTAATTCATTCTTGATGTTGATGTGGTTCTTTTCTTTGATAAAACAATCAGTCTGTCTGGCACAGCACAAGTCCACCTCCTCTTCCTCCTTCCTCCCGTTCAAACCCCGAAATGCATCAATAAATCCGAAACGAGCCAATCAATCACGATCGCAAAGGCCAATTGATTCTCAATAGTATTAGTAGTACTCAGTAGTCAGTCAGTGAGCCAGACGGCAGCCAGACGAGACCTCACAGACACATAAGACAAAACAAAGACAACACCAATAACACAAACACCAAATTCACATTCAATTGTACGATATCGATTGTTTGTTTGTTTGTGCTCAGCAAACCAAACCACTCAGTCACCACCAGTCAGTGCAAGTCAGTGCAGAGTGCTCACAAGCCCACTTGGAATGCAATACCTAACGAGAGACTAATTTCGTCGATGCACGGTTCATTAAGTATGTCAACAATTTGAGATTTGTGATCAGAAATAGGAATTGGTTGTGCTACTTGAGTTGGCGGATTTATTGCACTACCACCCGCCACACACTGATTCACATTCCTTGCGTATTGATTACACTTGTCAGCTTGTCAGCATCACTTGAGAACTCGGTTCGGTGTGGTGTGTTTAGTATGCTCGAGCAGTGCCAACAACCGAACCAGACCAGAGAACCAAGGAGACTTCTTTGTGTGTGCATCTGTGTCCCAACCAACAAACCAAACACAAAGACAACCAGACGAGTGAGTCCAATAACGAGAGACAGACTGCACACTGAGCACTTTGTTTGTTGTTTTGTCCGTGCGTATGTCACCTTGTTTCGTGAACGAATTCGAAGGTGTAGTGGTGCCAAATTGATTAAATACGGAATTAGTGGGGGCACCATGCCTCGATCGACACTAAGCCCACTTGTCAGGTGTGTGCTTGTGTGACTGTGTGACTGTCTGTGTGTGCGTCAAGTGCTGGGCTGCACAATTGAACACAAAAACAGATGCAACCGAATATCGATTCCGCAGACAGAAAAGAAGAGAACCAAGAGAGAGAGAGAGAGAGAGAGAGAGAGAGAACTAACAATAACAATGATTTTGACAAACAGACAGAGAACAGGATTCGATCGAACACTCACTCACAATTGTACGTATGTTGGTCGGCAAACATCGATCGGTGGACAGGTAAAAATGTCATTCAAAGAAGAAGCCACTCTCACTCTCTCTCTCTCTCTCTCTCTCTCTCTCTCTCTCTCCCTCTCTCTCTCTCTCTCTCTCTCTCTCTCTCTCTCTCTCTCTCTCTCTCTCTCTCTCTCTCTCTCTCTCTCTCTCTCTCTCCCTCTCTCTTGCCCTCTCCTCCCTCTCTCTCTCTCCCTCTCTCTCTCTCTCTCTCTCTCTCTCTCTCTTGCCCTCTCTCTCTCTCTCTCTCTCTCTCTCTCTCTCTCTCTCTCTCTCTCTCTCTCTCTCTCTCTCCCTCTCTCTCTTTCTCTCTCTCTCTCTTTCTCTCTCTCTCTTTCTTTCGTTTTCTTTTACTCTCTCTCTCTCTCTCTCTCTCTCTCTCTCTCTCTCTCTCTCTCTCTCTCTCTCTCTCTCTCTCTCTCTCTCTCCCTCTCTCCCTCTCTCTCCCTCTCTCACTTTCGCCACTCTATCGATCACAACAAGGAAACATACGCAAACCAAAAACGAAGGAAAGATCTTAATTTCGAGTTAACCCAGGGGGTGCATTGCAATATTATGTCAATTTGTGTGTTTGTGTTGTATATTTGAATTCCAAAATTCCAAAACTAAAATTTCGAAAGGAAAGTGTGTTCATTTTGTGTGTGTGTCAATTTAAGTCAATCAGAGAGCAAACACAGACACAGACACAGACACAACCAAACCACAGTTGTGTAATATCAAATAAGAATTCAAAAAAGAAGAATTCAATCTTTGACAGACTTATTTGATTTGATATTGCACAATCTGAGAGTGCGGTAAAGTCAAACACAATGTCTCAAAATGCGTCTCAAAAGTGACTGACTCTCAGTGTGTGATCAACCAATTTGCAGTTTAAATGTTGCGAGAAGTTTGGCACTCGAATAGTAATATATAAAATTAATTCAATTGAAAATGAATGCATGCCACCACAAATGAATCAATTAGAATATAGCCGAGAAGAAGTGTGCACTACTAAATGTGTGTCTGTGCACTGTTCAGTGCACACAGTCAACTGAGCAATTAATATTATAATAATACAAAGTCAAACTAAGTGAGAGTGAGAGAGTCACAGCCGTTGAGAACTGTAAATGGAAAAAGCCACCAAAGTGTGCCTGTCATCAGCCAATTTGTCACTTTCAACCAAACCGCGGCACAAAAGGTCTCTCAATTCAATCTGTCCTTTGTGGTTTGCACTCACTCACTCAAGCACACACATTCACGAGTACAAAGCGATTGGTCTCAATCAGTGCCGGCACACACAAAATTCAATTCACCATTGTGTGAGTGAAAGTGAAGAGAGAGAGAGAGAGAGAGAGAGAGAGAGAGAGAGAGAGAGAGAGAGAGAGAGAGAGAGAGAGAGAGAGAGAGAGAGAGAGAGAGAGAGAGAGAGAGAGAGAGAGAGAGAGAGAGAGGGAGAGAGAGAGAGAGAGAGAGAGAGAGAGAGAGAGAGAGAGAGAGAGAGAGAGAGAGAGAGAGAGAGAGAGAGAGAGAGAGAGAGAGAGAATCCCAAAAAGAAATTGAAAGATGCGATCAAATGAAATGATACCCATTCAGAGCGGACCAATTAGATGCATTTGGTGTGTGCTAATTGGTGGTGCACATTAGCAGCCCGACCGAGTGGACTCAATGTGTGACTCATTCTCCTTCTTACCACCAAAATTAGGAAACACAAATGCAAATGAGATATTCAACTTAATTAAATTTTCGGTTGCCTATTTTGATGATGACATATAATATAATATAAAATGAAACGGAATATTATTATTAAAACACACACACAAGGTATTTTCTGTTGCAAACAGAACAGAACAGACAAAAAAAATTAATTAATTAAGAATATGATTAAAAATGTGTGTGTGTGTGTGTGTGTGTGTGTGTGTGTGTGTGTGTGTGTGTGTGTGTGTGTGTGTGTGTGTGTGTGTGTGTGTGTGTGTGTGTGTGTGTGTGTGTGTGTGTGTGTGTGTGTGTGTGTGTGTGTGTGTGTGTGTGTGTGTGTGTGTGTGTGTGTGTGTGTGTGTGTGTGTGTGTGTGTGTGTGTGTGTGTGTGTGTGTGTGTGTGTGTGTGTGTGTGTGTGTGTGTGTGTGTGTGTGTGTGTGTGTGTGTGTGTGTGTGTGTGTGTGTGTGTGTGTGTGTGTGTGTGTGTGTGTGTGTGTGTGTGTGTGTGTGTGTGTGTGTGTGTGTGTGTGTGTGTGTGTGTGTGTGTGTGTGTGTGTGTGTGTGTGTGTGTGTGTGTGTGTGTGTGTGTGTGTGTGTGTGTGTGTGTGTGTGTGTGTGTGTGTGTGTGTGTGTGTGTGTGTGTGTGTGTGTGTGTGTGTGTGTGTGTGTGTGTGTGTGTGTGTGTGTGTGTGTGTGTGTGTGTGTGTGTGTGTGTGTGTGTGTGTGTGTGTGTGTGTGTGTGTGTGTGTGTGTGTGTGTGTGTGTGTGTGTGTGTGTGTGTGTGTGTGTGTGTGTGTGTGTGTGTGTGTGTGTGTGTGTGTGTGTGTGTGTGTGTGTGTGTGTGTGCATAATTGCACTTTTGTCCATTTGTACATCTTTTCGAGTTTCTATTGCTAATCACATTCTTTTTGTCTATTTCTTTTAGATTTCGGAATTGAAGTTGGCAAACAGGACTCCAAGTCAGGTAAATTATACGATCGATATAATGATTTAGTTTGGTTGTTTGTTATGTATTAATAATTTAATTATTCAAATGGTTTTCTCCTTCTTCTTGCTCTTTTTCGTTTTGTTCTGACTTGTCTTGTCATGTCTTGTCTGTTCATGTCCTTTCCCGACCTGACCCAAAACAGTGTGCGGTTTCGTGTACAACTCGACCGTGAGCAAAAATGGCACATTCACCTCGCCCAACTATCCAGGTGAGTCGAAATTTGTCTAATTAGATTAGATTAGAAAGAAGTTGACTAACGTTTGCTTACTCTCAACCTTCCCATGCCAGGCCTGTACCCAAAGGACACCGAGTGTCACTACTTCTTCTATGGCAACTCAACCGAGCGAATTCAAATTGTCTTCACACATTTCGACGTTGAAGGCGTCACACCGTGAGTTGAACTAATTCGAATTTATTCTGTGGCAAGTTCTTATGCTAATTCACTCTTTAGGTGCACTCTCGAGACCGCGAGTGACTATGTCGAGTTCTCGAACATGCAGTCCACAGAGCGAAAGATGTACCGCCACTGTGGACTGAAGCACCCAAAGAGTGTCCAGTCAGAGGGTGACTTTTTTCGGGTGACCTTCAAGTCCAATGGCCGATTCGATGGCACTGGCTTTATGGCCACGTATGGGTTCTTGAATACGCCAGGTGAGTGTGCATTTTATGATGATTATCTATAGATATATGATCTATTGCTACTATTTAAGCTATTTATGATTCAACCTAATATGTGATTTCTCTTTGTGATTCAACTCTACAGGACCGAATACCCAGTACAAGAACACTCGCAACACAGTGTCCACGTCAATGTCCACGTCTGCCACACTGGGCGCCACCACAGTGCCCACACTCACCCTACTGTGCATCGTTGTTCTCTTGTTATTGTTGCATTAGACCATTCACACACTAACCAACACACTCACATTCACAATCCCAAAACACACAAATCCTCAAACACATCACTCCAATTCACCACATCCTTCGATCTCATCATTGCACGAACATCATCTCCAAAACACATCTCCAAACCACACATCTCCAAATACATCTCCACACAATGTCGATCTTACACATGCAAACACATACAAACTCTCACACTTTCACTCACTCTCTCACAAAGAACAAATGTTAAACCTCGTTACACACTTGTTTTGTTGTTAGGTTTAAATAATAAAGGAAAAGATGAATAATATGTATGCCATTTCAATTATATATTATCATAATAATAAATATAATATTTTATTCATTTATATGTTTGTGTTTGTTGATGTTGTTGTTGTTGATTCTTGAGTAGGTGAGACTGTACGATGGTGGTCTTGATGGTCTGATGATGTTGATGATGGTCTTTTGATTAAGGATTGATTGATGGAGCAATTTAGGCCTTCAATTGATATGATCCTTCAATGATCTTTAGCTGTTTCCCTTTCGTTACTACACGTAAGAATCAACGAATCTGCAATGCATTTACATTCAATTTCGTCGAGTTCCAGAGACGGTGGCGACAGCTGTTGTTGGTGGAACAAAACTGTTCTCTATTTGGAGCGGGTTATGATGTTGGTCTTATATGGCATTCGCTCTATTTTTGAGGAGAGATTGATGCTGCCTCTGATTAGTTGTGCCACTTATCATGATGAACATTGTGACGACCAGTGAAATGAGCCAAACTGATAAATTGACTTAACAGATTGACTGTGCAATGCATAATCACAGTCCTGGTTGTGTTATCGTTGAACACCAAACACTTAGCCAGTTACATTTGTTAGCGCTATTTTGATATTGCCACATATAACACATCATTATCACCTGTGCACCACCACCTCTACCAGCACTACTCTCGATAGCATATTCACTTAATAGTTGATGGACATTGATAGATGATCATCAGTGCAACAAGAAAACTGGACGACCACTGGTCGCTCAATGTCACTTTTAAGACGCTTGCACTCTGGTACACATTTAATTATGATTGGCAAATATGTGCGCCAATACATTTATATATTTGTTTGACCTATCAACTGTATCGATGTAGCCGATATGGGCACATACACTTTAATAGTTTGCGTAACTGATTGAGCTTGTAACCAAATGAATAACAATCCCAGAGATGCACTTGGAGAATTGGTCTATGCAGTTAGGTTCTCGAAAACGATATCAATACCATGTGGCTGTGATTAAAAATGTATGAGAACACGACAACAGGACTGAGTCGACTTCACTCTCCAAAGCAGGCACACACAGGCCATAGAGCTAGTTGGCCAACTAATTGTGCCGAGTGAGAGTTGCCACGGCTGTTGTATGTGTGTGTTTCACTTAGTAGTTAACAAGAAGACATCACCCGACTGGCTAACCGAGCAATGGATAACAATTGAACAAGTTCACTTGTGGAGGACTCGAGCATCGATCAATGATGAAATGAAGCAATGAACAAACTGTTTTACTTTTTGCAATGGACAACAACAGAACACAAGTTGGACATGGTATGATCACAAGTTAAGGTTATTGTAGTACCACAAGCTACGATTATTACGATGTCCAAGTCCGGTGTGCTGTATGTATGTATGGATGGTGGTGGTCACTGTTTCACTTGTGGTTATTATACATTATACATTATATATAAATGACCAAACAAAAAGCAAACAACACAAACAAACCAGATAGTTCGATAATCAAGGCACCGGCAGGGTATGTGTTCGCTTGCCAATTGTAAGTGGTGTTATTGCTGTTGGCTAGTCGGTCTGTCCGTTTGTGTGTCTTGATGAGCGTACACGCGTTCATGTTTGTGTTTGTGCAACGAGCCTGCAGTCAGGCACTGTGTCGGTCAACCAGCTCAGAATAGAGACACTCTACAATCGGCCAGTAAATTAGCGAGCAAATCGAATGGAGAGAGAGAGAGAGAGAGAGAGAGAGAGAGAGAGAGAGAGAGAGAGAGAGAGGGAGGGAGAGAGAGGGGAGAGATAGGGAGAGAGAGAGAGAGAGAGGGAGAGAGAGAACCTCACGGTAGCAGTGTTCGCTGTTCGAGTTCGAATATTAGTGCTGCTTACCGACAAGAATGGTCACTTCATCATCAATGTGATTGTGTCATGGCACTGTGAATTGCTAAAACTGTTTTCGTTTACACCATTCGCCAATTGACAATTGAACTGATGGACAGGCTGATTGAACTGTGATTTGTGTTTGATCTGTGTAAATGTCATTTGCCCACAGCGAGATGTGTTTGGTGTGTGTGTGTGTTGGCCTGCCTGGTCTGTCCGTGTGTGTGCCTTCACACAGTGTATTTCATTGGACTGAGCGGACACGTATTTATTTATGTATTAGTGATTAGGCTTGACTTATTCTCCAAACAAACAAGATTAATCATCATTCGACATTCACTAATCGAGTGTATTTAGGCACAAGTTGGATGGATTGTCTTAGCGGGTGTGAAGTGCACTAGTCGCGGTGGTGGCAATGATGGTTAGTTGTGTAAGCTCGGCTTGAGGCAATCAACTCATAGTTTGCCCTATGGTGCTAATTACTTGTGGTCCATAAGTCAAACCAACAGCACTCATCATCAACCCACCAATTGAATAATTATAGCACTGACTATTGCACTGGTAAAGAAAGTCTAGGCAAGTGTTGGTGCTGCTGACGATGTGTGATTGCTTGAAGCGTCCTATCTAAAGTGGCTCGCTCGCAGTGGCCAACAACCGACAGACGACTAATTCATTGGCTCGATGTCACTCGGTGCACTAGTGACTCTGTTGTTGTGTTGTGTTTAGTGCTGTTTCTCTCGGTTTGTCCGTGTGAGTGTGTGTGTATGTGTGTCATCACAACAATCAGTCGCTGTGGTCAGTAAGCGAGTCTCAATTGGTGCCACAGTTAATTAAACTCAAAACGATTGAACAAATACGAAGACGTCACACAAGGCTTGGCATCACATACGCTCTCACGCACAGTGACTTACTTGTCTGGTTTTGTATTTGAGTCAATTGAATGACTAGATCACTGAGATTGTATTGAGAGAGAGAGAGAGAGAGAGAGAGAGAGAGAGCGCGAGAGCGCGAGAGAGGGCGAGAGAGAGAGGGGGGGGGGAGAGAGGGAGAGAGAGGGAGAGAGAGGGAGAGAGAGAGAGAGAGAGAGAGAGAGAGAGAGAGAGAGAGAGAGAGGGAGAGAGGGAGAGATAGGGAGAGAGAGCACAGTTGGTACACAATGGCAACACACTCGGGCACATTTAATTATGTTTAGCATATGGTGAGCAAATACATTTGACTATTTGTTTGACCTACCAACTGCATTGATGAAGCCGATTTGGGCACATCTACTTAAATTTAATAATTAATGATATGAAGTGAATAACCAAATGAGTGAAATCCCAAAGAAGCACTTGGACAAACTATTGTAGTTTTCGATCAAATGAATCAATTTCAAATGACTAAAAAGCTAAATAGGCACACAACAACAACAAAACAAGACTGAGTCGACTTCACTCTCCTAATGTGCACACACCGGCCATAGAGCTCTTAGGCCAACTAAACTTTTGCTGAGTGAGAGTTGGCACAGCTCACAGAAGCGGCCAAAAAGCGGTGTTGTGTGTGTGTGTGTGTCCGTGCATTTGCATCGGGCTGAGCGGACAAGCATTAGTATTAGTGCTTGTGCACCAATTGCTAATTGCTTATTCTCTAAACAAGCGTGTTCCGATATTGACTAATCAAGTACAGTTTGCCATAAAATGATAGTCTTAACTGGTGTGGACAAAACTAGTGGTGTTGGTGGTGGTGACGATGTAGAACGTGTGCTCTTTGAGGATTGCTTGCTATGCTCAATGTGTTGGCAGTGGTGATCAATCTTACGCAACTCTTAGGCCAATTACACTCATCAACCAACATTCACTAACCTTGCCTAGGTATGGCACTGGTTTGAATAGTCTTGGCCGGTGAACACAGGTTCTGGTGATGATGTCCAGATGTGTGTGCTCGCTTCAGGCAATGATCTCATAGTTTGCGCTGTGGTGCTAATTGCTTGTGAGCCATTAGCCGATTGTAAATGGTGCGTTATAGCTGTTGTCCGTTTGTGTGTCTTGCAGAGAGTACACACGTTCATGTTTGTGTGTTTGTGTAATTGAGTTTGCAACGAGCCTGCAGTCAGGCACTGTGTCGGTCAACCATATTCGATTTAACTGGACTTGCTTTTGTGGATACCTGTCTGTTTGTTGTGTGTGTGTGTAACCTGGTGTCACATTGGTCGGGCCGCACTGAGCGCAGAATCTCTCTCTCTCTACAATCGGTCAGTAAATAAGCGAACAAATCGAATGTAGAAATTACCTCGCGGTCGCAGTGATCACAGCGTTCAAGTGATAGTGCAGCTTACCGACAAGAATGGTCACTCCATCAATGTGATTGTGCCATGGCACTCGAATTGTTAAAACTTCGTTTGCATTGAACTATGATTTGTGTTTGATCTGTGCAAGTGTGTCACTTGCCACCGCGAGATGTGTTTAGTGTGTGTTGGCTGCCTGGTCTGTCCATCTGTGTGCGTTAGTGTATGGCCATTGTGCTGAGCGGACACGCATTTATGCATTACTGCTTATGCTTGACTTATTATCTAAACAAACAAGATTCATCATCATTTGAAGTTCACTAATCAAGTGCAGTCAAGGCACAAGCTGGACGGATTGTCTTGACGAGTGTGGACCGCACCGGTCGAGGTGGTGGCGATGTTGATTAAGATCACTCGTTGAATGTTGTTTGCGGTAATTAGCCTTTTGTGTTGGCCGTGATGGTCAAATGGCAAATGTCGTACTCCTTGGCCAATCACACTAATCAGTCAACATTCACAAATCTTGTCTAGTATGGCACTGGTTCAAATAGTCTTGGGCGGTGAACACCGATGCTGGTGATGATGGTCAGTTGTGTGTCCGCTTGCGGCAATTAATTCGTAGTGTGCGCGGTGGTGCTAATTAATTGTGCCACATCAACCAGACAAACAGCACTCATCATCAACCCACCAATTGAATAATTATGACACCGAGTATAGCACTGTAAAGAAAGCCTTTGGGCACATCTACTTAGATTTATTAATTACTGAAATGAAGTGAATAACCAAATGAGTGAAACCCTTAAAAAGTACTTGGACAAACTATTGTAGTTTTCGAAAAGGAATCAATTTCAAATGGCTATGACTAAAAAGGTAAATAGGCACACAACAACAACAAAACAGGACCGAGTAGACTTCACTCTCCCAATGTGCACAAATAGGCCATAGAGCTCTTAGGCCAACTTTTGATGAGTGAGAGTTGGCACAGCTCGCAGAAGCGGTCTAAACTCCCTTGCGAGGTAGTTGCCACTGCTGGTGTTGTGTGTTTGTGTGCTTGGGTTTGTGCATTGCATCGGGCTGAGCGGACAAGCAGTTGTATTAGTATTTGGGCACTAATTGTTCATTCTCTAAACAAGATACATAGTCTGATATTGACTAGTCATGTACAGTTTGGCACAAAATAATAGTCTTGATTTATGTGGACAGAACTTGTGGTGGTGGTGGTGGTGGTGATGTAGAATGTTTGCTTTTTGAGGGTTGCTTGCCATACAGTTGGCTGTATGTAATGTAATATGTAATGTGCTCTTTGTGTTGGCGGTGGTGGCCATTGTTAGGCCAATAACACTCATCAAGCAACATTCACTAATCTTGTCTAGTATGGCACTGGGTGAAATAGTCTCGGTTGGTGAACACAGGTGATGGTGATGGTGGTCAGTTGTGTGTGTGCTCGACTTGCAGAAACGAACTCGTAGCTTGAGCTGTGGTGCTAATTAATTGCGGCCCATTTGCCAGACAACACCACTCATCATTAAACCGGCAAGTTTGTTGTGTTTGATTTGCAAATGTCACTTACCAACCGCGAGATGTGTTTTGTGTGTGTTCGCCTGCCTGTTCTGTCGATATATGTGCCCTCACACAGTGTATTTCATTGGTATGAGCGGGCACGCATTCATGTATCAGTGCTTATGCTTGACTTATTTTCTAAACAAACAAGATTCATCATTCTACATACACTAATTAAGTGCACTTAGACACAAGTTGATAATCTTGGCTTGTGTGGGCAGATCTATTCGTGGTGGTGCCGATGATGGTGCGTTCGCTAATGGTTGTCTGCGGTAGTTAACCCTTTGTGTTGGTGGTGGTGGTCAAATTGGACATGTCATACTCTTAGGTCAATCACATTGATTCACAAATCTTTGCACTGGTTCAAAAAGTTTTGGGCAGTGAACACCAATGCTGGTGATGATGGTCAGTTGTGTGTGTGTGCACGCTTGCTGCAATGAATTCGCAGTTTGCTCGGTGGGGCTAATTAATTGTGCCCCATTAGCCAGACCAACAGCACTCATCATCAACCCACCAATTGAATAATCATTGCACCGATGCAGTGGCCAACAACCGACAGACGACTAATTCATTGGCTCGATTTCACTCGGTGTACTAGTGACTCTCTTGTTGTGTTGTGTTTAGTGCTGTTGGCCGCTCGGTCTGTCCGTGTGAGTGTGTGTGCCATCTCAACAATCAGCCACTAAGGTCAGTAAGCGATTCACAATTAGTGCACAAGTGTCACTGTTGGTCAAATGGGAGATGGCCAATTCCAACAAACAGACAATACTCACAAACTACCAATCAGTAGTCGTGTTCAGTTTGGTTTGGTTGGAAAGTGCTCTCTGGTGGTTTGTGGTTACGATGGTGAAGGTGATCAAATTGTGTTGTATCTTTGTATTTCATTAATGGCTTGCGCTAATTGACACGTGCTGTGTGCTTCGAGGTTGGGCCTGTGCCTTGACACTTGTGGTCGGGACAAGTCACATTCCCCAGACCAATAACTTCACTAGACGCGCTAATTCTGTGGCGATATTAGTGTTTGGGCCAGGGTGCGCACTGTGGGGTTAACTAAAATCGACTTTTGCACCATCCGTGAGAGTGGCTTTGCATTTGAATGGGCTCTCGTTTGCACCGTACCACAGTTGGCCAATTGAACTCAAAACGATTGAACAAATACCAAAACGTCACACAAGGCTTGGCATCACACACGCTCTCACGCACAGTGACTGACTTGCCTGGTTCGGCATTGGATTCAATTGAAAGAATAGACCACTGAGATTGTATTGAGAGAGAGAGAGAGAGAGAGAGAGAGAGAGAGAGAGAGAGAGAGAGAGAGAGAGAGAGAGAGAGAGAGAGAGAGAGAGAGAGAGAGAGAGAGGAGAGGGAGAGGGAGAGAGAGAGAGAGAGAGAGAGAGAGAGAGAGAGAGAGAGAGAGAGAGAGAGAGAGAGAGAGAGAGAGAGAGAGAGAGAGAGAGAGCACAGTTGGTGCACAATGGCAACACACACAACACGAAACAGAAAGTGCAAGTGTTTGAGTTTATTAAATAGAAATTAGCAATAGAATGATAAGTCAAGTTGTTGGCTTGGACAAGGACGAAGTAACACAAGTGGCCACGGACCGATCCTTGTGGAGTGAGATGTCTTTTAGGTAAGAGCCGCCACCCGATTTACGGACATAGCGGCGTGATGTTAATGTTATAATATATCAATAATAGTAAGAATAGTAATAATAATAAGTGCATTATGCCAATATAAATTAAGAAGTGTGTAAGCCAAGGCAATTTGGAACTTGATTCAGCATTGAATGAACAGATCATGGTGATTGACTTTGGTGTGGTGTGACTGATTCGAATAGCAAAACGTGTTTGTGTGTGTGTACTTTGTTTGTAACATAAAGAGATAGGGTGCAACATTAGAGGGGATTAAAGCAAGATCACTTGAGAACACAGATTGGGAGATCGTGTAAGTGGTGATATGGGCATAAATTGATAACGATTCGATGTATGTTCTGTGCTGTGTTCGGGCATGTCACCTTAAAGTGGCAGGTACTTGCGAGTGGTCGCCTTCACCTCGTCAGCATCGATAATGGTACCAAAAGGTGTGACACCTTCGGCAGAATCCTCAACAACGTTGGTATCAATTGGAAAGTGCAATTCAATTGGAACCATGGCTTCATCCACTGCCTTCAGCTCTTTGAATGGCAATGCGTCATCAGTGTAGGTTTTGACATACAGGATTGGAAGTGGTGTCTTGCTGTGCTTCACTCTGTGGTGGTGGGAACAAGAACAGTCAGTGGATCAGTCAAACAAAACACAACAACACCAACACGAATCACTTACTCGATCAAGTAGAAAAGCGGTGGCAGATAACCTCGCCTGAACATCGACCTCGAGATCAAGTACTGGGCCGAGAACCAGACAGCCTTGTTGTCCTCGCGTCGATGTATGGCCACAACCTTCTTCTGGTTGATGGTGGCGATCACGCACTCCTTGTCCAGTACAACCCTGTTGACTTTGTTGAAGAACACACGAACATTCGTGTATGACTCGTCAGGATGGGCCCGTGCCAAACTGCCCGGCAGACCCTTGCCCCGAATGAAGCAGTTGTGGGTGTACAAATGAAAGAGCCACTGAACACTGTCGTCCGGATAGAGCGGTGGCAGTTCGTGCATTCGGTTGAGCACTGCCAAGTCGAGTGTACAGTCGAAGGTGACATCCGCCAGGGTGATTGGCCAGTCGTCCGCGTGAGTCTCCTCCACCTGTACGAACTTCATTCGATAGTTCATCTCACGCCGAACTTTGCTTCGCTGGTACTCGTCCACATAGTCACGCTGCAGATGGAGAAAGTCCCGCACGAGATTGTCACATTCCGTTTCGCGATTGCCTCGTCGAGGAACGTTGATCCTGACGTCTCGAATGGCACGCAGTTGTTGCTCGTCCAAACTGAAAGTTCCACTCCACACCACCAGAAGAAGCTCCTTACCCTCCCGAGTCTGCTGTCCCAGCACGGCCAACACTCCGTTGCGGCTGAAGTTGTCCTTTTGACTCGCAAAGTTGAGCAGCTCTCCGTAAGTGGGCAGTTTGAGTGGTATGCTTGGATCGATACAACGCAGACGAAACTCACCAATCTCCTTGAGACAGCCGCGACAGTTCGCCAGTGGCTCCCACGACATGCCATAGAGACACACGCGCTTGAGGTACTCCGCATCCCAACCGATCACTTTAGTAATCGGATAGTCACGCCCCTTCTTTGGGTAGTACCATTCATATTCGGTGAACTGTTGCTTGTTCAGGAAGATGTTCAAGTTTGGATCCAACTGAGTGCCATCAGCGAGTTTGATCTTATAGCCAGGTATTGGTGAGTACTTGCTCTTTTGTACTAGTGCTGGCAGTGACACAATCGAGGCCAATTGACGACTTCGGGTGGCACGAGCTGGCCCGGCAGATGAACCTTCGCCTGGATCATCAACGACGGCGGCAGCCTGAGCAGCCTCAATCGGTGCTTCAATGCCTTCGGCAAATTGACCATTCTGGCCAACAGCTGGTTCGTTGTTGTCGAGCTGCCAGATTTGTCCATAGTCGTCCACCACTAGTCCATTGTTGTCCATCACTTGTCCACCGTTGTCCACAGCCGGCACATTGGGGCGGCGTAAGCCCAACAGTGCCTCAATGGAATGGTCACTTGGTCGTTTGAATCGAGCCACTGGTTCGTCCCGATGATGGACAGCTGCTCTCTTGGACTTGGCTTCGTGCACATTGTGGTGTTGGTGTTCAACTTGTCGTTTGGCTACCTGTACTCGATGGTGGCCAGCTGATGGATGGCCAACTGATGGATGGCCAGCTGGCTCATCGACCAAAGGTGCATTCATCACACGTTCATCGACTTCCATACGAAGACCAGCGCCTGGAGCATCATCGCCCATTGGGGCATCATTCAGGAAGGGACCATCCATTGGTGGAGGGTGATCGGGTGGAGGTGGAGGAGCAATGTCCTCTTCCATTGGCTCGTACATTATCACACAGTTCGATGTCTTAGGTTTCGTTGTTTGGTTGTTTGTACTTCTCCTGTGCCGGTGCACCTCGAACAGTGAGTTCGGCTTCTTCTCGTTCTGTAATGAAACAAACATTAGTGATGATGAGCACAATCAATTGGACAATGTGTTTAGGCCGTAAACATGAAGAACAACTACTCAGTCAGGCAACAGTGTTTGGTTTGGCTAGGACTTTGGTTGTTAGAGTTGTGGTAGACTCAATGCAAGGCTCTCTCTCTCTCTCTCTCTCTCTCTCTCTCTCTCTCTCTCTCTCTCTCTATATATATATATATATCTTATTCTCTCTCTCTCATACTCTCTCTCTCTCTCTCTTACTCGCTGTACTCGGTCACTAGACTCACTTACCCGAATGAGTGCAACGAGAGTGATGTGCCCGGCATAGGACCGAGCGGTCACAGGACACTACTGGACACACACTGCTAGGGCTAACCGGCCGCGCCCATTGACAGACAGACTCAAGCCTTGTACCGCTCACAGATGCAAGCTTAAGTCGGCCATTACAGTTCCATATGGTAAAGTGCAATGCAGCAGCAGCATTGACCAGTTTCAACTTGTTTAGGCCGATTAGATAGTACATTCGCCTTCATCAATGGCCGAGTGTGTGCTGAGACACGTCACCTTATGCTGGCTGAGCACTGCAGCCCGGCAGAGGACAAACTCGGTGCCCGTGAGCCTAACATCACACACACAGACTAAACGGCATTGCACACAGCCAAATGCATCTGGCGGCCATCGGACACTGAGATTGACCACAGACCGAGCCGATCACTCGACATGTCCTCGAGCACATCACCGAGCGCACTCACCACCACCCGTCACCACCACGAACAGACCGAGCCGATCACTAGATCTCGATCACGTCACATACCGAATGGTTGCCGAGCAATAGGCAACACACTGTATGACGACAGTAATGACTCGGTGCCCGTGAGCCTAGCTTACCATGCAATCAATACGCCACTGCGCTGGGACACATTCATTTAGTAGAGAACGGGCAATGAGCAATCTACGACAACGAGCATAGATCACACAGTAAATGTGTGTGTGTTTGGCCACAGATCGAATTGTACTCAATCCAAAAAAGCATAACTTACACACACGGGCACAGACAAGAAGAAGAAGGCAAATCAGTTGCCAGTGAGCCCAACAGCCGTGACACACTCAAACGGTTTTGCACACAGCCAAATGCATCTGGCGGCCATCGGGCACTGAGATTGAGAACCAAAGACCGAACAAGTCACTCGAACTGTCCTCGCGGGCACACATCACCTAGCGCACTCACAAGTGAGTCATTACCATCACTTGTAGCCCGAGTGGCAATGGCACACCGTGACTGAGTGAGTGAGTGACTGCAGGTATAAACAACAAAACTGACACTTACCTGTTATCGTATCGCTGTGTGATGTAAGGAGATTGAGTGTCGAGAGTCAGGCCAGGCCAGGCAAAGTTCGGCAAGCTGCCAGTGGCGAGTGGCGAGAAGACGAGGCGAATGATGATGAGGAAAGACAAGACACAGGCCGACAGAGGCACAGGAGTGAGAGTGGAGTGGAGTAAAGTAGTGTGGCGAGAAAGCGAGAGAGAGAGACACAAGAAGACAGCCGACTACAGCCGACGACGACTGGCAACGATGATGACGACTATGAAGAGCAGCAGAAGCAGCCTTAGCAGCAGCAGTAATAGCACCATCACCATCACCACCAGCAGCAGCAGCCGAACTGATTGTCCTTGAGGCGAGTAGCACTAAGCCGGCAGTCGATCGTCAGAACGACTACATTCACACAAAAGTGAGTCTGTGATTGTGTGTTTGTGTGCCTGCGAGCTCGGTTCGGTGTGTAATTCGTTATAGTCCATCGGGCAGAGCGCTCTGGGATTACACAAAATGTCCGGCTCGCTTCCATTGCCGTCTATGGGATATGAGCTGCCAGTGGCTTTGACCCACTCGCGCATTGTGTGCCTCGACTCCAATCACCGCGCGCGCCACTAGTGCAACGGCTAAATTTGGCTTATGTTTTAATGTTCATTTCGATTGCTGCACAACAGAACTCGCAATACAAAAAAACAGACAAGACACACATAGCATACATTACAATCTGTCACATAAATTGTCTTTATCACTCGTGAGACTTATCGAACTAATAATCAATATATGCAATCGTGGCCTTATAATTGAACACTGAACAGAACGCAGTAAACTTCTTTATACTTTACATGCACTTTCCGTTGTTTGGTCACCGCGACTGGTTTGACAAGTTCAAAGGGCACCGCGCATGACAACTGCAGCTGGCTCGAGAGGCACACACATTCAACCTTTGACGTGAGGACGCGCATGCGCATAGTCTTCCTGTGTTGTGTGACCGTTGACCGTTTTGGTCACAACGGCTCGTTCCTATTGGTCGATTCGTTCAAACTCTCGCGCAGCACGAACACAGAGCGAACTCAACGGACAATTTTGGCCAGTACAGTCAGTTGAGTCCTGTCTGCCGCTCGATCACCACTGCTAAGTGCACTCGCTGTTCGCTGTTTCTCTTGGAATTTGAAGCATTCTAAGCAACATATCTCACCTCGTACACCGCACCACGATTGTGTGCCCATCAATTGACGAAGCACTTCACGAAGTAATCATAAAAGTAAGTGATTATGTTTTTTATGTCTCTTTTTGTGTTGTCGCTTGTCGCTTTGCTTTTGCACTTAGTCTGATTGTGTGTCTGCTTTTCTTTTCTTGTTAAACCTTTTTAGCACTGAACACACACTTTGCATTTGCCATTGCCATTGTCTGAAGTCGTTGACAGGATGAACAACAAACCTTATAGAACTAAGAACATCGTGCAACGAAAGTGTTGGTACTGTCACGAGAGTAGAGATACAATCTATTTGACAAAATGCACAAGGTGCGCTAGATGGTTCTGTACGGAGGATGCACACACTCTCGGATCGAACAGTCCATCTCACGATCCAAGTTGGATTAAGAATGGAGTGGTGACTTTCGAGAATGGTTTGTGTGCCTACTGTTGCCACAGTGAGGAGGGCAAGATCAGTGATGGGGCCGAACTAAAGCGCTTCAACAAGGCCATTTTTTGGCTGGTCAATGAATGGGACTTGGACATTTTACCTTACAAAAAACTCGAGTTGAACTATTTGTGCATGGATCCTTTCAAGATGACATGGGAGGGATCGAATATCAATCACCTAGCCTCTAAAGGCTTCTACTCGTCACCGTTGCAGGTGTACAACGCCTTTAAACAGGCAACAATGCAAGTGGAGATGGATCAAGCTGGCATCGTAGCAGACAAGGCCGACACAATTCGCCAACTGAAAGAGTTTGGCTTCAAGTGCTACAGTGCACTGCTGTACTGTTATCGATGTGTGCCAACCAGTTCTGACCAGCATCTTGGTGCTGACAATGGGTGCGCCATGCATGGCCTAGTCTGGGCACGCCATGGCGACCAGTACCATGCTGGAAAAGTGGTGAATTACTTTGATCACAGGAAACAGGTGCACGTTCACATATTCGGGCAAAACAAAACGTAAGTAGCTTTAGTATCATATTTAGTTTGTTCATTCAACTAAAGCCATACCATCCCCCCACCCCCATCAGTGTCCACGAGTTGGCGCTGAAGGACTGTTTGCTGTTTTCTGGTGCAGATTGGAAGAGTACGGAGAGTAAAGTGACCAACCGTAGGAAAAAGGGAAATAAGGAGAACATGTGGCAAAAGACTCCCAATGGCACAGCCTTGAACCAGTACGAGGCTCTATTGAAGCAAAATGGTTTTAAGCACAACTATGCCAAGCACAATGTTGAGCTTACTAGGAAAAATATTGTCAAGACATATGCTGTCAAGGTCAGGCGTCCCACCACCACAATCAAGAAGGCCACATTGACAGCTCCGGTGATCGAACTCGAATCTGAAGAGAGTGATAGTGATTCGGTGATTCTACTTGAGAATGACAATGACAATGTCAATGAGGCAAGTGACCATTTGGCACAATTGGCCATTCAGGACCGACCAGCTGCTGCTTCATTGAGCAGTCAGTCGAACAGCAGCCACCCCCGAATCAAGCTGCTGTCCACATTCGAAAAGCCCGAGTATTTCGTTTGTGCTTGTTGTGTTGGCGCAAACACCAAACCTTTTGGTTCGTTTGAGCACTTTTTGGAACATCTTCTCGACAAGCGAGGCATTCACGGACAGCATCACATTGGAGTGATAAGTTATGAAAACTTTGCAACTGTGAGTTCATTTGGTTTGATTTGATCACTCGATTGAGGCAAAGAAGTTGTTTCACTCTCTCTCTCTCTCTCTCTCTCTCTCTCTCTCTCTCTCTCTCTCTCTCTCTCTCTCTCTCTCTCTCTCTCTCTCTCTCTCTCTCTCTCTCTTTCTCTCTCTTTCTCTCGCCCTCTCTCTATTTCTCTCTGTCTCTCTCTCTCTCTCGCCCTCTCGCCCTCTCTCTCTCTCTCTCTCTCCCTCTCTTTTTATCTCTCTCTCTCCCTCTCCCTCTCTCTCTCTCTCTCCCTCTCTCTCTCTCTCTCTCTCTCTCTCTCTCTCTCTCTCTCTCTCTCTCTCTCTCTCTCTCTCTCTCTCTCTCTCTCTCCCTCTCTCTCTCTTTCTTTCTCTCTCTCTCTCTTTCTCTCTCTCTCGCCCTCTCTCTCTCTCGCCTTTTCTCTCTCTCGCCCTCTCTCTCTCTCTCCCTCACCCTCATGCAGACTCATCTAATCATGAATTGCTTGTTTTGTGTATTTGTTGACAGGGCGAAGAGAACTTGGAAGAAGACAAATTCCTTGTTGAAAAAATCGAGGGCTACCACCTTGACAAGTCGAGGTTAAAGTTTGAGTTGGTCTGGTTTGCTTTACAGAAATACAGAAAACAGTTTAGTAAGAAGGTGAAGGCACAGTTCTATCAGAAGAAGCACAAGTGGGTGGCAGCCACAGACATCACCGCTGACATGTCTTCAAAGTACATGCAGAGTAAAGACAAAACAATTTCCGAACCTCACGACAGATGTGGAATCGAGGATGATCTTGTGGATTTCAACAAATACGTCCAAAAAAAGAACAAAATTGTGGCCGTGATTGGATCGAATGCAGATGGCTCGAAGATCTTCGTTGAACGGTATGATCTGTTTGGTTTGGTTTTGTTGTTGTACGAATGATGATGATTCAAATTGATTCACAGCGGCGATATGGGCAACATTACAGTGCACAACCGGAACGGAAATGGCATTGAAGTCATTGGAAAGCTGACTAAAAGAGAGAAGGTCATAATTGACCGTTACTTCGCTGGAGAAGGTCGTTCAGCGAATGTGCCAACATACAATGCATCCTAACTCGAATGTGCCAACTCTCGGAACTCACTTGCCATTAGCATCACTCTATCTCTACTCAGTAACTATTCATAGTATTAATACATTACTCAATAATGCATAAACACATTTCATATACTACTCCCTTTACAAGTATTATCATATATATATCATATCTCACTTATCAATACTCCGATGCAAACATGTCAATGTCACACACTGAACACACATGAACATACTCGACTGTACACCATCTCAGTTGAGCGAATTGTTGTCATTTGACTGTACGCACGCACACACTGACACATGACCACTAATTGGTTCACTTGTGCTATCTCTATGCCATTACTTATATATATCTATTTGTGCCAAATAGCTCATCAATAATCAATAAAACGTTGACCACAAAGCACAACGCCAACCAACTTAACTCGACTCTCCGCTACTCAACTTGGCACAAGAACTGTGCCAAGTGCCTCGGTGGGGCTTGACTTGTGAGAGGTGAAACGATTGCTCGACGAGTGGTGATAGGGCTCGGTGATGTGCTCGAGCACAGATCGAGTGACCGGTTCAATCTGTTCCTGGTCTCATTGTTGCAGTTGGTCGCCAGATGCATTTGGTTGAGTGCAATGCCGTTTAGGCTGGGACGGTTGATGGGCTCAATGGCAACAGATCTGCCTTCTTCTTCTTGTATGTGATTGTGTGATTGTGCGGTGTCTGCCTGGACCGCACCTGGAGAGCATCGATTCACTGTAGAACATCGTCGAGTTCGGCCACTCGGACAGTGGCTCACTTGCCAACTATGTGCACAGTTGTCCAGTCACAGGCAATCTGGTCATCTCAATCGTCAATGGCACAACTCTCATGTATCGTGCACACGCGCTGCATTCTACCATCCAACAAGCATCACTTTGGCATTGACTTTGTGCACATCAAGACAATCACAGTGCTGGACGGATGGACGCCAGAGGTGGTGTAGCTGTCACTCAACTATTTGACGTTGATGGAGCAATCTTACTTTGGTGTGATCCATAGGCAAGCAGGCACTCTCGGGGGTTCGGTGCGTGAGTTGCAAGTTTGCGGTCTTTGATCAGAACCAAGGCAAGGTGAAGCTCACCAAGCCGACACAAGGCAGTTGTCGACCAAAGGGAACGACTTCAAATTCATCATCACCGTCGTCGGCCACTCCGTCGAACCCTCAGCCCGAGACAAAGCTGCACCCAAAAGAGTTGGCCTCGCTTCGTGCCAAAGGCAAACTCTCCACCGACCAAATGTCTAACAACTCGCCCACCCAATCCAAAGTCGCATTGTTTGACTTTTACCTTCAGCCATATCGTGATCAAAGAAGTAGCTGTCACATTTTTTGAACTCACACACACACACTCTATGTGACTTCCAAAAGTAGCTCACTCAGCCTTCCACTAAACACTCACCATCTCACACTTCCATTTGCACATTTGCACCGAAAAGTGACACCGAACACACTGCAACCAATGGCAGTGGCACTATCGTCGGTGTGTCGGCACTCGTAAAGGCACAAACTTGCACAATTCGAGAGTCTCTTTGGAGGCAGCTGATGAAAGCAAGTGTCACCTAACGTTCAGCAGGACTCACCACTTGACACCTCCTAATGCACCCATACGAGTCGACTGTACTGTGAGTGGTTTGTTAAGAGTCTCAAGTTGTGTGGCCCTCAATCGATCACCAGACAGGCAGACATTCTAAGCACCCTGGACGACATCAACAGTCCAACTTGGACGACGACGACTGTCCCAACAAGACAGCACAGTCTGCATCGGCTGTACCTGCATTGG
>JAKIJQ010000041.1:1132500-1160000 GCA_023373905.1 Rhizoglyphus robini
TGATGGCTGACTTTAAAGTTGGCGAACTGCTGCGTGATAGGGTCATTCCCTGTGCCATCGCCTACTTCACTGGTGAGTGTGTCGATGATTCGGCCGAACTCGAAGAGGACGATGACGAGGCAGACAAACCGAGTGAACCAAAGTGGCGGGGTAATCCTCACTTTTGGTTGACCGCCCTGCAAAATTTGAAGCCCATTCGCAAACTCATCTCGCCTGATGAGCAGCCAGTCTTGATGCACCTCGATGAGGTGCGATGCGTCAGCTTGGACCAGATTCAGGTGAGCCTTTTGGTTATCTCCACCAGTCAGATGACCTCTCTCTCTCTCTCTCTCTCTCTCTCTCTCTCTCTCTCTCTCTCTCTCTCTCTCTCTCTCTCTTTCTCGCCCTCTCTCTCTTTCTCGCCCTCTCTCTTCCTTCTCTCTTCCCTCTCTCGCCCCTCTCTCCCTCTCTCTCTCGCCCTCTCTCTTCCCTCTCTCTTCCCTCTCTCTTCCCTCTCTCGCTCTCTCTCTCCCTCCCTCCCTCTCTCTCGCCCTCTCCCTCTCCCCCTCTCTCTCTCTCTCGCCCTCTCTCGCCCTCTCTCTCTCTCTCCCTTTCCCTCTCCCTATCTCTCTCTCTCTCTCGCCCTCTCTCGCCCTCTCTCTCTCTCGCCCCTCTCTCTCTCTCTCTCCTCTCTCTCTCTCTCTCTCGCCCTCTCTCGCCCCTCTCTCTCTCTCTCCCTCCCTCTCCCCATCTCTCTCTCTCTCTCGCCCTCTCTCGCCCTCTCTCTCTCTCTCCCTCTCTCTCCCCCTCTCCCTCTCCCTATCTCTCGCTCTCGCCCTCTCTCGCCATCTCTCTCTCTCTCTCCCCTCTCTCTCTCCCCCCTCTCTCTCTCCCCTCTCTCTCTCTCTCTCGCCCCTCTCTCTCTCTCTCGCCCTCTCTCTTCCCTCTCTCTTCCCTCTCTCTTCCCTCTCTCTTCCCTCTCTCGCTCTCTCTCTCCCTCCCTCTCTCTCGCCCTCTCCCTCTCCCCATCTCTCTCTCTCGCCCTCTCTCGCCATCTCTCTCTCTCTTGCCCCCTCTCTCTCTCTCTCGCCATCTCTCTCTCTCCCTCTCTCTCTCCCTTTCCCTCTCCCTATCTCTCCCTATCTCTCTCTCTCTCTCTCTCGCCCTCTCTCGCCATCTCTCTCTCTCGCCCCTCTCTCTCTCTCCTCTCTCTCTCTCTCTCTCTCGCCCTCTCTCGCCCCTCTCTCTCTCTCTCTCCTCCCTCTCCCCATCTCTCTCTCTCTCTCTCGCCCTCTCTCGCCCTCTCTCTCTCTCTCTCTCTCTCTCTCTCTCTCTCTCTCTCTCTCTCTCTCTCTCTCGCCCTCTATTTAGATATGTCCCACGCATGTTTCCGATTATATATTCAATGTGTTGTGTTCTTCTCGTAGGGTTTCAAGTTGGAGTTTGAGTTCTCAGAAAATGAATGGTTTACGAACAAGGTGCTGACCATTGAGTACTACTATAGAGAGGACTACTCCTGCAACCCACTCCAATTCAAGGATCGCACTGTGATCCGTATGAAGGGTTGCACCATTGACTGGAAGCAAGGGAAAGATGTGACCCATACCAAGGAGATGGCGGAGAATTCATTCGAGGATGACTCGGAGCTCGAGTGGGTTAAATCGTTTTTCGACATTTTCAGTCCGCCAAATAGTAAGGGATAACTTTGTTTATTGTATATTGCTTTAACTAAGTTTTTAAGGTTCTATGGACAAACGCTACTTTCCGGATCGTAGAATAGCGATTGATTTTATTAAAGTTGGCAAACTTTTGCGCGATACGGTCATCCCTCGGACATTGTCCATGTTCCCAGATGAGAGTGAGGATGATGAGGACGAGAACGACGAGAATACGGACAAGGAGGATTCGGACCGAAGCGACGAGGACGATGAAGGAGAGTCAGAAGATGAGGACAACTCTGAGCCTCCAACCAAAAAGTTCAAGTCTGCTGTCTCTCGAGGTGAAGGTGCCAAGATGGCAAATTAGATGTGAGCAGGCAACAACGAGGCGAACCAGTGGTTGGGCCTAGTTAGACTGCTGCTATGTTCACTTGGTGGAATGGAGTATCCACACTCACCCAATCGCCTTCCTCTTTCATCCCAATGCCTTAACCAATCCTCTCCACCCAATCACCAGTTATTTTGATGTCATTCAAACAATTAGTATGTTCATGTATCTGAGAATCGGTGCAATCACGCACCACACTGTCCCTCCTTGCTGCACAATTGTGTTGATTGATCATCTTCGGTGGACACTACTCCACATCTACTCTGTATCAACACTTAAGTCTATTTTGTATAAAGTATAACAAATTGATTGGCGCACTCACTTATTTATGTTTTGGAGTGTGTTTGTGTGTTGGTGGTGGTTGCCAATACAAATGCTTTGGTTGTCTATTGTCTATGGACTCTGGTGGCCTCACGCTCACGATCACTGTAGAGGGCGAATTGAAGGTTGACTCACCGTATGACCGTATTTTGGTGGATCATTGAATGAGCTGTCTCGTCAATTTCTCTGTGCCTAAGCACCATCGCCCTCCGCAGATCAATGTGGACAGTGCAATCCGCACCCGAGTGCTGCTGCTGCCTACCACTCCGAACAGAATAGCAATTCAAGTTGAACAAACAGACTGTCCGCTTGGCCCACAATTTAGTGGACTTTCCAAGTCAATCGAACCCACATGTCAATCATCATCAAACTATTCGAACTCTATTTCTCTGCTTCTAGTCCTACTTACCTGAATCAGTTCACTTCTGAGGTTCAGGCTCGAACTCATTTAGTTCTAACTCGAACACAGAGTCTTTAGCTGCATTTGGCCTGGTGCTGATTGAGTACGAAGACCAAACATATGATGATAAATCAGTAGCCAGTCAATGGCCAATAGCGCCCAACTCAAGCTACAACACGATACCAACGAGAAGACAGCAGCACTTTGCACCTCTGGTCTCAACCACCTCAATCTGGTCAATCTCTCGGCAAATATGCTTGCCATCGTGCCTCATGCTCTGTCACCAAGTTCTCCTATCTCTATCCCAGTCGATCGTACTCGATCGGTGGACCGAGCTGTGACAGCAGTCGAATCGATCGACTACAGCCATTACACCGAAAGATACAGGCCGATATTGATGCTATTCAGTGCCAGAATCCAACGTGTGATCAGCACAAGTGTACATTTGTGAGACGATGGCCCTCAAGACAGTGAGGCATTTGGCCATAATCATCATCGAGCCGCTTGTGCGAGTGAACAAGAATCAGTCTGTCCAACTTAGTACGAATACCGCTCACATACAATCTTAGTCAGTTAGTTAGTCAAACAGTCAAGCCGTCATCGCTCTCTCTCTCTCTCTCTCTCTCTCTCTCTCTCTCTCTCTATTCTCTCTCTCTCTCTCTCTCTCTCTCTCTCTCTCTCTCTCTCTCTCTCTATCTTTCTTAACACATCGAGCACCACTGACACACACTACACACAGCATACACCACCGAGTGACAACTCCAATCCTCGAACGACCACACACAATCACTCACCGATCAGTCTGTCAATGACTCACCGATCGATTTATCAAGCCATCATCATCACCCTGCTATCGTAAAACTCGAGTTGACCTAGTCCTCTCGTGTCCAACCTTAGACTAGTTTCTCTTCCACCATCACCACCCTAACATCATTTCAATCTCCTCTTCGTTTATTAATTCCAATTGAGTGAGAGAGAGAGAGAGAGAGAGAGAGAGTGAGTGAGTAATGTTAGATTAAAGAGATTTTGAGAAAGTGAAGTAGGTTGAGAGAGAGAGAGAGAGAGAGAGGGAGGGGGGGAGAGAGAGAGAGAGGGGAGGAGAGAGAGAGAGAGAGAGAGAGAGAGAGGAAGAGAGAAAGAGAGAGAGAGAGAGAGAGAGAGAGAGAGAGAGAGAGAAGCAAACCATCACTCTCGGTACAGTGAGTCAATGAACAAGCGAGCTAGTATTACTACATTACATTTAAAATGTTGGCAAAATTTTTTTGCGCAAACTAACCAGAGGAATTGTTCCACAATTATCACTCATAGGGCACAGAAGGCAGAATATAAAACACAATGGTGCGCAACATACTACACTGATCAAACAGAACAGAATTGACAATCTGCCAGTGCCTAATTGGTAATGAAATGAATACACAAAACTTACACTAAATGCAGACGCTGTGTGTGTTGTGCTAATTGGTACGGTCGGTGGTGCAAGAAAGGTAACACAAGCAAACAACAAATAGTCACAGAGATTGAACATGTACCAAATGAATCTGTTCCGGCTGTACGGGCTGGCCCGTATTGGCGCCATTGGTTGGTATTGGTATTGAATCACTCACAGTTCCGTACGCTCAACTGCTCCCTGTGCCAGGGCCAATTAATTTACACGAGTTCACTAACTAACGACCCTAATTGAAGATCGCGAAATTTGTTTAGTACTGTTGGCACGGGCAGCCTGTCTGTCCATTTGTGTGTTGTGTGTGTGTGTGTGTGTGTGTGTGTGTGTGTGTGTGTGTGTGTGTGTGTGTGTGTGTGTGTGTGTGTGTGTGTGTGTGTGTGTGTGTGTGTGTGTGTGTGTGTGTGTGTGTGTGTGTGTCGAGCTACGAGGTGCCCCCATCCTCTGCTGCCGTCTGCACTGGACTGTTCATTGGCTAATCAGCAATGGCTAATTGCCACTTGTCACTCAACAAGCCAATATCATCTTAGAGCAATTCCTCTAGACACATCATCATCGCCGCCACCACCACCACCGTCCACCACTTGAATGCATCAATGTGTCTATCTTCATTCTGTTTTTGTTGCTTGTGGCCCAGTTACAGTCGCAGTGCCTCACTCAACACACTTCTACGATTAACCTTAATATTTAGAAAGCACGAACGCTTGGCCTGTGTTTAGACTACCAGCCAATGGCATTCTCATTATTTCGTTTGCCACTGCACCAATGTGATGTGTTTGATTTCGATTGACTCGTGTGCACTGCCTTCGCAATTGTCCTCGACATTGTCCAATCAGTCTATTTCTCTCGTTACAAACTCGGTGGTATTTTAGCGTCTTCACTTTGTTGGCACAATCATCGTCTTCATTATCAACGCAAACAACGAGGCCAATTATGGCAATATGGTTGCCAATCTTACACGAACACCGATCCCATTTAACCATCATCATGATTGTCTTGTCCTTTACATACTACTTTGTTTTCATCTCTCTCTCTCTCTCTCTCTCTCTCTCTCTCTCTCTCTCTCTCTCTCTCTCTCTCTCTCTCTCTCTCTTTCCCTCTACCTCAAATAAAACAATAAGCACTTTTAGCATTAAGTTAATAACTTTATTTTATTACAATTGCACATCAATGATAGCCATTTCAATAATAATAATACGCAAATCAATGTTACCAGAAACCTTTTTCCAACCTTCTGTGGCTTTTGACATCTTTCAAATTAGCAGCGATGTAATCGATGCATTTGCGCTTGAGAACCTAAACTTTGTACAAGTCTGATTGGTCAAGGAATTCGTTCTTCATGGATGCATGACTGGGAATTTTTGCTCGGGACTTTGGAGTTTTGTCTTTAGTTAGACAGTGTTCGCAAAAGGATATTTGACAAAACTCAATCCTTTTACGTGCTTCATGGATGCATGATGGATGAAATTAAAATCTTGAATATATTAAGATTCTAACTAGGAGGAAGAAGTAGCTTAATTTGATCATTTATGGCAAGGCAATAGGAAATGTGCAATGTTAACAAAGTGATGATGTATGATGAGCTGGGGATCAGCTTATATAGATACAAAGGCAAAGCATGTTTAGAAAAGCAGCTTAGGTAAAGTGGGCGAAAGCACATATGGCGCCTACACAGATGTAGAGCACTCACAAGCAAGGTGGCAAAGGCAAACATAAGCAGTATTACTTAATACGAGTAACAGAATATACAGACAAACGTGCAAATTTATATCACAAACCTCACACACACACAGTCAGTGACTCCCTCTCTCTCTCTCTCTCTCTCTCTCTCTCTCTCTCTCTCTCTCTCTCTCTCTCTCTCTCCGCTCAAAGCATCGACCACTAACTAACCAACAACCAACATGCCGTGCCATTGCGATGTCAAATCGGTCGTCGTTCCATCGATCCTGTACTACAGCTTTGTGCAAATCAAGGAAAAAGTGGCCACTCTCGCCCATGCCAGAGCCGACTTCATCGATTTCGACTTCGTAATGGATGGCAACTTTGTGGACGGCATAACCTTTGGGCCATCGTTTGTCAAGTACTTTACTGAACCCTTCCCGTAAGTGCTCGAGCTTGTACACATGACTAATGACTTTTATGCTCTTTTAAAGGCTTAGAGAGAGAGAGAGAGAGAGAGAGAGAGAGAGAGAGAGAGAGAGAGAGAGAGAGAGAGAGAGAGAGAGAGAGAGAGAGAGAGAGAGAGAGGGAGAGAGAGAGAGAGAGGCGAGAGCTTCTAGTCTCCTTACTTGAACCAGTTCACTTCTGAGGCTCAGGCTCGATCTCATCCAGTTCTAACTCGAACATAGAGTTTTCAACGACATTTGGCTTGGTGCTGACTGAGTACGAAGATCAAACATATGATAAATCAGTCACCAGCCAATGACCAATGGCGCCCAACTGAAGCTACAACACGATATCAACAAGAATACAAAACACTTTACATCTTCTGGTCCCCCGGTCTCAACCACCTCAACGTTTGATTAGTCTAAGTGTCCATTTGTGAGGCGAAAACCGTCGAGCCAGTGTGGCATTTAGCCATCATCATCATCGAGCCGCGTGCCCGCGTGCACTGTGTGCTACTGAGTGCACTGCACTGACTCTAATTGGTGCGGTCAGTGTTGCAAGCAAAGCACACACAAGCACACAACAAATAGTCACAGACAAATGGCCAATCACTTTGCGTGTCTAAACACATTTATACACACATCCATTTTATGTAATCCACATTCTATCTGTTGCTTGTTCAATTACTTAACACAAACTTAAACACGTACGCACATTCCACACAAAGCCCCAATATGTAATATAATGTTTTACTCTATATTGATGATTCGATGTGACATCATCATCACTACTTTCATTAAATTATATGCGTCACTTTGATTTGATACATTGATGTTTCTTGAGGATTTTGTCTAGTCCTAGTCTTGTAGTCCATTGCCCAGTTCGAACAAACCACTTTGGCCAGTGACTTGATCAGCGCTTGGTGTGTTTGCCTGGCTCACTGCCGCACTGGCCAAGCAGATCTTTTTGTTCACCGTGGCCGCTGTTGCTTCGGTCTCGCAGTGGCTATCCATTTGAAGTGCAAAGACTCTCTCTCTCTCTCTCTCTCTCTCTCTCTATTTGTGCCAAGGCCAATGCAAAGGCACCGGATTGAGTGGACAATCAGTTATATTTTGTCCAAGCAAGATCCACAGATATTCACAAATGAAGTGCAGAAAGGCACAAGTGGATAGTCTTGTCTGGTTTGAAGAGAACTCGTGGTGGTGGTGGTTGTGATACACCCGTCACAGTCGATTTCTAGCCAAAGAACTGTCTACCTGAACTTGGTGGTATTGTGTGTAGAGTGTGTCTGGTCAATTCACTTGTACCTTTGCTGATTTCGTGGCAACAAATCGTCCCCAAGTGACAATCACACCGAAAGTAATAAGAGGTCATCATCATCAACACACACATTCTGCCATGTTATGTCATTTGTGACAAAATTTCACTCATTCTGTGACCTTCTCAAAGGATGTGGGGTATGGTTGGAAAGGTAATCGAGCGTAGAAGGAGAATATGGGACTTAAAATGTGAAATTAGATAAAAATGATAACATAATTTTTGGTATCCACCTGGTGAGTATTGTAAAGACTGCGCGGCGCACACACACACGCAGTGCGCCGACTCCGTAAACCTTCGCAGCATGATGTGTTTGTGTGTGTGTTTGTCACTATTTTAACACCCTGTTTCTCGAGCTCTGACCCGAGCTGTTCGAGTCGAAATAGCTGGGCCGTGTTGTGTGAGTGTGTTTGGTGTGCGCTCTCTTGAGCCAGTGCACTCATTTGCATTCGGCCATCTGCCCCTCTGCCTTGTTGAGTGTTGTATCGTGTCCGCTCTCGATCGCCAAAACTCGATTGCACAGTTGACACCACCAAATTGAACTCCACGCCAACCATTCGAGTTTCTGTATCCTGAGCAGCAGACCATCCAAGCGAGTCACCATCACAAAGGTGACCATCACCTCTTTACGCAGCCACCAAGCCAAGTCCCCCACATCTGCACTATCCATGGACGCTGATATAATTCCAAAAGGACGCGATCGTATGTGTATTCTACTTTCTCTTACCATAATTCAAATTGACATTCATGATGATGTTTCAGTGGACGTCAACTCGAAGCTGTCTGCAGGCTCGTCTGTGCTCGAAGGCAACACCAACTGCCTGTCTGTCGTAGTGCAATAGTCACGATTCGACTTTCTGACTTGGCGTTTTCTCTCTTGCCTTTCGCTCTTTTTGCTCTCCTCTCACCCCCCTCCGCAACGACTTACCAACTCTCTCGGTGTACCCTTTTCACGTTGGTCATCACTTTAGTCTCATCTCGGTCTCTGGTCTGGTCTGATCTCAAGTTGCAAGACACAAGTCTCTCGTTACTATACATTGTCTTTTCTACTGTTCCGCGTACGAAGACTTCCTCAATGGCTTCACCTACCAAAAGTCCGAGTGCTACTTCTACTAACAAGCCCGATTCAGCTGAGTGCAGTCCACCACTGCGGGCCACCACCAACCGAAAGCCACTTTGGATGGAGAAGAGTGACGAACTATTGCGTGCACCCAAGAGAGCTTTACCTACCTCTCGCGTGTATGGCACCATCGGTTCCGAACCAGAGTCACGAAGTGATGATAACAACAACAGCGCACATGGTTCGAAACGACAGCAGTCGGATGACTCGGGCACTGGACTCAAAACCGAAGGTAACAAGTACAGCCATCCGTCCGAGACGAAGAAGATCAATAGCGAAGATAATGTCGAACTTGGTGAAAGTGTTGGTGGCAGCAACAACCAGCGTACTATCACTGAGATATTGCCATTCGAAGCAGAATTGGCTAAGCCATCGACATCACGACGACCACCGCCACCACCACCAGCCGGTTGCGGTGTCGATGAATCTCGACGAGTTACGCTAATGGAAGCAGTTCGGCGAACAAAGTGAACGAGAGTGAGCACTGCTCCCGATGATGCACAGTCTGCATTGCACACTCTCTGCTCGTCTTGTCTATTTTTTGCGTTATTTTTTCGAATATAACCTTTCGATGTAACACACACACACACACACCTTATTACACTGTACACATAATGTTCATCATTATACACTACTACTAATAATAATAAAGCTTAAAAGTACATCATTTTGGTGTAGTAGTTTGGTTTGGTGTTTTGTTGTTGGGAAAGACTGCTTTCTGATTAGGAAAGACCCATTTCAACACTTCGATTCGGTTTAGACAGACAGTAAGAAAGCTCTCTCTCTCTCTCTCTCTCTCTCTCTCTCTCTCTCTCTCTCTCTCTCTCTCTCTCTCTCTCCTCTCTCGCCCTCACTCTCGCCCTCTCGCCCTCTTCCTACTCGCGGCCTTGTCCAGTGCCGAGCACTCAGCACACTTTTGTCTCGTCTGTCCCTGTACTTCAACCTAAAGTCAACTTAGCTTCAAACCTGAATGCCGTCTCCCATGACATGATGACGCAAGTGTGTCAGTACTGTGCCAAACTTTGAAAGTGTCACTCACCAACCGAACGAGATGATTAGTGGCGTTCACTGTGTGTTTGTACACAATTGTGAATGAGTCTGTGGCACTTTTAGGGGACAAGCTGTTGGGAGGCAAACGATGGTCGAACGAGAAGCGTAATCAGTCGTCTAGCCAGACTCGCTTTCGTCGTATTTGTCTTGTTTAGTTCATTTGTGGCTTAACTCAACAATGCTTTCTCTGAGACTTACAACAAGTCACAACTCGACTCGACTCAACACTGACCCGAGCTGTTCGAGTCGAAATAGCTGTGCTGTGCTGTGTGAGTGTGTGTGCCGTGCCGACAGCCGTCTGTGAGCGAGTGTGTTTGGTGTGCGCTCTCCTATGCCTGTGCACACATTTGCGTGCCGTCATCTGTCCTCTCTGCCTTGTTGAGTGTTGTCTCGTGTCCCAAAGCTCTCGATCTCGAAACTTCGTGTGCACAGGTGACACCAGCGAATTGTACTCCGCGCCCCAGATTCTAAGTTTTGTATCCTGAACAGACCATCCAATTGATTCACCATCAGCGAGGCCATCCTCATCCTGTTCATCCACTTCTCAACACAACCAAGCCAAGTCCCCCACATCTGCACTATCCATGGACGCTGATATGATTCCAAAAGGACGCAATGGTATGTGTATTCTACCTTCTCTTACCATAGTTCACATTCAACATTTGACCTTCTAACTAGATGCTTCAGTTGACGTCAACTCGAAGCTGGTGCACGCTCTCAAACAGCTGCAGCTGGACCGCAATCGAAAGGAGGCCGAACTGCATCTCAAAATCAAGCAGTTGAAGGCCGAGTATGATGCCACTTTTGCCGAGTTCGACGCCAAACGACGAGCTATCGTCACCGGTGATTACGCTCCTACCGAGGAGGAATGCAAATACGAATTTGCCGATCCGGCTTCTCCTGAACCGTTTGAACATACGGAGAAGGGCATTCCCGGCTTTTGGTCGAATATCCTTCACAATGTGGAATTGTTACGTGATATTATCTCGCCTGCTGACGAAGAAATGTTGAAGTATCTGGTGGATGTGCGTTGCGTCAACTTGGGCAATCTTCTGGTAAGCCCACGTATCTTGTTTCGATTATATATTCAATGTGTTGTGTTGTATTCTTCTCTCGTAGGGCTTTAGGTTGGAATTTGAGTTCTCGGAGAACAAATGCTTCAGAAACAAGGTACTGACCAAAGAGTACCACTACTCTACCAGAAAGGACTCCTCTAACCCACTAAAAATCAAAGATCCTATTGTGAGCCACTGGGTGGGCTGCACGATATTCAGTCTACTCTTGCCTGTGGAGATAATGCCCAATTATGATAAGATCGACTGGAAGCAAAAGGAGTTTGAGTCTTTTTTGGAATTTTTTGTTTCACCACCTGGTAAGGATTTAAACTTTTAGTATTTTGGGTTGCTTTGACGAAGCTTTCTTTTAGTGCCTGCGAAGGTTGACATCAAAATTGGTGAACTGTTGCGCGATAAGGTGATTCCTCGGGCAATAACCTACTTTACTGGCAGCAAGGGTATTGAAGATGATGATGAGAGTGAGGAGGAGGAGATCGATGAGGAGGAGATCAATGAGGAGATCGAAGAGGAGGAGAGCGATGAGGAGATCGATGAGGAGGAGAGCGACGAGGAGATCGATGAGGAGTTCAATGTGGAGAAGATCGCTGAGGACGATAAGGACGATGAGGATTCGGAAGAAAGTGAAGACGACTGTGGGCCAGTCTCCAAAAAGTTCAAGTGTACTGGCTCTCGTGGTGGATGTGTCAGGATGGCAAAAATGTGATTTGTGAATGCGAACCAGTGTTGACGCCTAATTACAACTTCAGCTATGTTCCCATGTCTTATCTAACCTATCCCCACTCCACCCCAAACCAGCGATTTCTAATGAAACACTCACTTCTAGAGTAGTGTGTTCATAAATCAGCGAATCGATGTAATCACACCACTCTGTCTCGTTGTGTTTGCAACCCAATTGTGTTGATTCGTCATCTTCGGTCGAGACAACTCGACATCTACACAGTGTAACTCTTATATCTGTTTGATATATAAAGTAATATCAATTGATTGACACATACATTTATGATAATTTGGAACTTGTTTGTGTGTGTGTGCTGATATGATGGCCTCACGTTCACTGTCACACTAGTTGGCACTTTAGATTGGAAACTTCGATGGAGTATCGTACCAAGTTGTAAAAGTCGCCTGACCGTATGACGGTTCTGTTGGATCGATCATCGATCGATCTGCTAATCATCAGTCCTGCAGACGGACCATCATACGAGCGCCTGTGAGATGCAACCAATTTCACTGTCTAGATCAGTTCGAATAGACCGTTGAGTGCAAATGACGGTTAGTGATGTGATCAAGTATACACTACCAGTCGACTTCATTGGCACGATCCATTCGATCGACGGTCGCATTGGCAATAGCCGACCACTGTGGTGCCGAACACGAGCGGGTGCTGAGGCGATCCGATAATGGCACGACTAAAGATCATTTGAACACGAGTAACATTTAAAGTGACATATTTGGTGGGGCATCTTGGTGGTCAGTGTCAAAGTGCCAAAAGCCAAGTCGTGAGATTTGCCGCTCAGTGAGCTGCCCCACACTGGACACTGACTTGATCGACAATTTGTGTGTTTGTGCCTGGTTGGCTTGCTCACTGCAGCACTGGCCAAGCCGATCTGTTTGTCATCGCTGCTGTCTCTCTCTCTCTCTCTCTCTCTCTCTCTGCTCTCACACAACCATTGCTCCGTGTCATGTCCACTGGTCAGGGCGCTATTTCCAACTGCCATTTAGTGCCATGGCCATTGCATTGCATCGACTTCAACTAGCTCAGTGTGCACTGTGTGTTGATTTTTCTTGTGTGCACACTCATTTGCGATTGTGCCTGTGGCTGACAGTGGCCAAGTTGGTTTGAGGCAAACGATCGTCAAACGAGAAGCATCTAGTCTGTCATGTTTGTCACTCACGCTCTCGCTTAAGTCTTGTCTTGTGCCGTACATCAACTCATCTCTACTTTTCCTCAGACGTACCATCTTGTACCAATCTTGTAGTGTCGTGTGTGTTGGTTTGCCTCACACCTCGCCAATCGGGCGAATTTCTCTCTGTAGAGGACGGGCTGCTGCACGACAGTGCCATACTGGTGCAATTGGTTGGTATTGGTGTCGGCAACGCTCACAGTACCGTACAACACGACCGCTCCCTGTGCCAGGGCCAATTAAGATTACACGAGTCCACTGTCTATCCATCAACTAACGACGCTAATTGACGATCGCTACACGCGTAGTAGTGTTGGCCCTGGCAGACCGCCGGCCTGTCCATTTGTGTGTGTGTGCTCGGCTTGCAGCAATGAAATCATAGTTTGCGCGGTAGTGCTAATTAATTGTGTGCCATTAGCCAGACCAGCAACATTCATCAACCGACCAAATGCAAAATCATTGTACCGAGTATAGAAACCGGCAAGGAAAGATTAAGTAGGTGCTGCTGCATGTTACGATGTGCAATTGTTTGAAACACTCTGTCCAATGTGTCTCACATTTAGTGGTCAACAACAGACAGAGGACTAAATCATTGGCTCGATGCCACTCGTCGTGCATTAGTGACTCAAGGTTAGTGACAAATCATTAATCGATATGAAATATCGAGTCCCGTGTTGATGTCTAAATGTCGCACACTGAATTGCACTGCAATCGTTTGCACACAGAGGTGCGAAATAGAAATCACCGTTTAGGGCTGTGTGTTGGCCGGTCGGTCGGTCCGTGTGTGTGTTGCACAGAGCAATTAGCGAACACCAGTCAATGCTTGTTAGTGTTTGTGCAAATGAATGTGTAACTTAACAAGACGGAACAGTTTGCACATTTGCCTCTTTGTGCCTGTGTGCGGGTATCGGGACTGGTGGTGGTGGTTTGCCTCACCCTTCACCCATCGGGCGCAATGGGTCCATTCGAGAGAGTGAGAGAGAGAGAGAGAGAGAGAGAGAGAGAGAGAGAGAGAGAGAGAGAGAGAGAGGAGAGAGAGAGAGAGAGAGGGAGAGAGAGAGAGAGAGAGAGAGAGAGAGAGAGAGAGAGAGAGAGAGAGAGAGAGAGAGATCAAATAATGTGCACTCTCGGGGTAAGCAAGTTGAGCAAAAAACAATGCTTTCAGCCGTCAGTAGATCAACCACAAAGACATTCACTGGAGCAACTCAGGCCAACAAGCAGGCAGGTAGTGTGTGCGTGCAGAGAATGTGTATGGAGAGGTTCAAGTTAGCTTCCTCTCGAAAACGGCTAGCCATTTCCCTTGCCTTCCGGTTGCATTCAGGTACGTGTAATCCAAACTCTTCGTAAGTTTCAAACTCGTTCCCGGAAAAAGCACAGTCGACACCAATTCTGCGAGGAGAAAACAAAAATATTAGATTTAGATTAAATTTAGAACTAAAGTGGGAACATTACGATTGTGGAAAGTGTTGCAGTGGGATGGCATTTGGTCTGGCTCGGCCTCATTTATGTAACAAGTCGACTCAACATCATCAGATCAGGAAAGTTCGCTTGTAATAGGTTGGCCTGATCAAGTGCCACATTGGATTGTGCTCGTCTTTGATTAGGGCTAATGACTTACTGGCTAATGTTGACATCAGGTTAGGACAAATCGATCGATCCAACAGAACCGTCATACGGTCAGGCGACTTTTACCACTTGGTACGATACTCCATCGAAGTTTAATAAAAAAAAGAGAAAAAAGCGGGCAATGGACAGTGTGCACCGGCAAAGCAGATACAGACCAGAGTAGCATTGTATTCTCTCTCTCTCTCTCTCTCTCTCTCTCTCTCTCTCTCTCTCTCTCTCTCTCTCTCTCTCTCTCTCTCTCTCTTTCTCTCTCTCTCTCCTTCTCTCGCCCTATCTCGCCCTCTCTCGCCCTATCTCGCCCTCTCTCGCCCTCTCTCGCTCTCTCTCTCTCTCTCTCTCTCTCTCTCTCTCTCCCTCTCTCTTTTTCTTTCTCTCTCTCTCTCTCCTTCTCTCGCCCTATCTCGCCCTCTCTCGCCCTATCTCGCCCTCTCTCGCCCTCTCTCGCCCTCTCTCTCTCTCTCCCTCTCTCTCTCTCTCTCTCTCTCTCTCTCTCTCTCTCTCTCTCTCTAGTATGTGTGGCTACTTCAAATGGCTCAGTGTGACAGTGGTCACACCAAGCAAGACACAACCATTGCTCATGTCTACTAGTCACCAGTGCCAACTACCATTTAGTGCCATGGCCATTGCATTTCATCGACTTCCACTAGCTCAGTGTGCACTGTGTGTTGATTGGTCTTGACGAGTGTTCACACAATGCTGAGGCAACTTTAGACACAACACACAGACACAGATCCCAGGCACCAGCAGCAAATGCAGCCTTTAGCTTAACTCGAATCGAAACAAACTCAATCGAACTAGATCAATGACAGTGGCATCAGCCACCAATTGACCACATTTTAGACACTGAAGCACACAAACGATCTATACAGACCATATCAATGTACCACCATGACGACCATTACCACAATCACTCGCTTATTGTTGTCGTCGAGAAGCAACCATAACAACAACCACAGCAGCAGCAGCCACTGCCGCCGCCGCCGCCACCGAACGACACAGGTGAGACAGTCACTACTGTGACAATACAATACAATGATTTGATTGGTTGGTGACAAAAACAGGTAGAGTGACAATGGGCGCGATTGTGTGTGGCGCCTTTCATTGTTCTCGTTTAATATAATAGAAACACTATATACAATCCTACAGGTAAAGGTAGTAGTAAGGTAGATTAATCGTGTGTGTGTGTGTGTGCTCTCATCGAGAAAAGATGTGTGCAGAGAAAAGACTTAAAGACTATGATGATGATGATGATGGCAAAAGCTAACACGCAGGCGAGATTGTGAGAAACAAGTTTCCATTATCGATTTGATTTCTCTTTGCACCTGGCCAGGTAAGCGCCAGTAATTGTAATATGCAGTTAGAGAAGCGGACGCGAACAACAATACGAGGGCCTCTCTGCCTTGCATTCTACGAGTACAGTTCGAAATTCGAATCTATTTCTGCTTGTCTAGTTCACTATCTAACTATGCCATGATCGTCGTCTTCATCATCATCAACATAAACGGCACACACTCGAGATCAATGTGTCCGTGTGCCTGTTGTGTCAAGTCAAACAAGCGAATCATAGACATACCTGGGCTTCAGATTGGTAGATCTGCAGAAAATGTTGCTTACAACACGCCAACACCAAGCGATCGACCGCCCGATAGTAGCCATCCCGCGAGTGAGTGCATTCAGTGGCGAGTGAGACATCCCGTTCGGTGCAAGGTAAAACGACAGTTTAGGTTTAGGCCAATGAGGTGAAGAGCCAAGAGAGCAGCAAAGGAGCAAGGAGTGTGTACTTTGGGCAAGAGATGACCACTAGATCAGAACCGAACAGAATTAGACCAAACAGGAGCGAACGAAACGGTGCGCTGTGCTGCTGCAGCAGTGACGGGCAGATGCGAACCGAACGATCACGGCTCGAGGTTAGTAGTAGCTTGGTCAGCGGCGTGCCCGTTGACGGTTGTACAGACTTGCCAGTGGACACGACGAAGGACACAAACACACAAGTCCAAATGGAACAAACAGGCACGACGAAAAGAGTGAGAGTACACCAGTCCAAAAGTGATGAATCTAGACACAGGCGAGCTCGAATCTAATCTGCTGTCGAGTTGTTGAGGCACAGAAGATGACGACCGAGAGAGCATACCGCTAAGTGCACAGAGACGATCGTGAGTGTAGAAAGTGGTGGCCTGTGTAGTGCACAAAGTGAACTGTGTGACTGTGTGTGACTGTGTGCTGTGTGTGTGTTGGTCTTTGCGCGCGGTGAGTTCGTATGTTGAGTGGTCGGTGGAAGTAGATTGTGTTAAACAAAAAGACTCGAATACGATGTTGAGATGTTGTGTCAAGTGTGCCCCGTGTGATTCACTGTCTCATGAGCATGGCAGCTCCACCACGACAACATACAACACACACACTGGTGCAATGCAATCCCATTCTGAATCGGCGCAAGCAGCAGTATTCTATCATTGGTCTTATGACTGCCATGTTGCATGCACAAACCAACCAATTTGAAACTCGATTCAAGTCAACAAACTCAAATTAAAACAAAAATCATTTTATTGCACTCATGTATTATTAATGACAAGTAAACATATTGCACTCATAATATCAACAAACTGCTGTGTGCACACACACACACTCAAACACACAAAGTCATCTCTTACTCGAGGTGTCGAATCTTCTCGAGGAATTCAGCGACCGTTGCTCTCCTGCCCGGCGCATTGTTGACCAACTCCTGGACCGCTTTGAGGAAGACGTTCTCTGGACTGCCATCCACCGACCATTCAGGTCCAAGTTCGTGAACGCCAAAGTTGCAGGCTTCGGCAAAGTTCACGTACTGCTTCTTAAGTTCATCAAGCACTCTCCAACCTAGAATCGCCTGGAGAAGGATGACACCAAACGCGAATGCATCGGACAGAAATGGATCGTATCCCCTGATGAGAAGCACTTTTTCGGGTGCAGCATAGTAGAATGTTCCTGCATTGATGTGTCTCTCCACCGGCTTTGTGTACCGCTTAGCATAGCCCAAATCGATCAGTTTGTAGATGACACTCAACAGTGGATCCGTATCGGGTACCGGATTCCATTTAAGCATAACGTTTGTTATCTTGAGATCATGATGGCTCCAGCCCTGGCTGTGCATAAACTCAATCACCGATCCAAGTTGCTTGGCCAAACGGAGACTCGCAGTAAAGGACATTCGAAGGTTTTCATCATTGCCAACATTGTTGCCTTCCAGTAGCTCCATGAGAGTAATGTCGAGCTTCTCCATTTTGATTACCACGTGTTTGTGATTGTCCAGGAAAAGATAGTCGTACATTTCGACTATATTTGGGTGTTGCAAGGCTCGCAAATTTGAGATTTCAGTGTCAACCTGCGAGCGCCACATTCGACGTTGTTTTCGTGTTGTGCAAACGTAATCCGTAGACATCACCTTTAGAGCACATCGTGTGACAAGTGCACCATCGTCAGGCTGTCTCTTAATGCACTCGTACACGTCGCCAAAACCGCCATGACCAGCGCCATCATAACCATCATACACAACTTCATCAATGTCAAAGTGTTGGTTGACTTGAGCTGCATGTTCATTCAAGACATAGATGTATTCTATGCCAGGCGGACGAGGGTTTAGTCCTTGTTCGTACTGTGTGCCGAAGCAGAAGAACAGGTTGGCAAAAAAGTTACGGATGGCTTGTACAATTCGAGACATTGTACGGGAAGATTCAATAGATAGATGAACACACAAATGATAGTTCACTGAGTCACTGTTCATTCACTAGGCACACACAGAGGCAATGTTTGTTGTGTTCAACTCACGGTGCGAGCACAGATACAGCACTGGCCACTGTGATTCATTCGAGTGTAATTCGGATGCAATCAGTGTGCAATCACACCTCACACACACAGTGGACAGTGTGCTACCACTACTCATGTAGTGCCTGTACCTGTGCACATGCGCACATTCACACAAGTGGCCACCATTCGGCCATCATGCGAGTTCAACTCAAAACGTTACATTCTTCAACATTTGATTTATTGCTTTTGGTAACCACTGTCTGCTGTGTATTTTGCGGTCTGCAGGCCTGCATGCCAACATGTTACATGACTGTCTAGTTTGGCAGTCAGTTTGCAAACTGTGCACTTTGTCATTGGCCAAACGAATAGCCTCACTGCCAAACTGAGCACTTTTCTGGTGGCACTCTCGTGAGGATGATGGTGCACCGTACACGGATGGTGGTGGTGGTGGTGGTGGTGGTGGTGGTGGTGGTGGTGGTGGTGGTGGTCAGTGTTTGGCATTGGTGGCACCAAACCAAGAGAGAGAGAGAGAGAGAGAGAGAGAGAGAGAGAGAGAGAGGGCAAGAGAGAGAGAGACATGCTAGTGTGTGGCCACTGTTTTAGTTTTATTGTTGCTCTATGCAATATGGGTTAAGTTTGAACATTGTAAGGCATAATATTGTAGAGTAGACATTGTGTTGTACATTGTGTTGTACTGCGTATGTAGGGTAATCAAGGCCGTTCGTTGTCGATCCAAATGGCCGAAGTGGGTTCGGCACGACCATCAGGACTGTCGATTAGTGGCCAAAAGAGAAGCAAGACTTGAAGCATCCTTTGGGTTGTCGGGGTTGATGATCGCGCCCATCATGTTCCATCAAGTCGTTGTGTGAAGCATAAAAGTGCCCACAATTGGAGCACACATAGAGTGTGCGGCCAATACCGCTTTCTTGGTGTCGAGCGAAGTGGTGGCGCAGTTGACCAACATCGGCAAACACTTGCTCACAGCGGGCACATTGGAAATGGCCAACTTCCTTGTACACCTTGCGGTGATAGTCCTGCACGTGCTGCTGGAACTCGTGCCTGTGAAGGAGCGAAACAAACAGAGTTAGTGCATAGTCCACGATTAGGGCCCGAACTGTAGACATACAAATACTCAAAAGTAACATTCCTGTTGCAGCAACCAATAACGAGACAACGGTAATAGCGTTCTGGTGCAACACACTCCACAAGTGGCGGTGGAGTATCTCCACGGTCCGGACCATCATCAACAGGAAGGTCGCCTTCGGTTGGAACTTGTCCTCCGTTGTCTTCTGCTTTTGGTCTGTTTACGTTCACCAGATCAAGAGAATAGGCATCTCGAGGCAAAGCCCAAACTCCTTCAGCAAGAAGAGGAAACAGCTGCTCGCAGCTCTGCCAAACATCCACTGGATCGTCTCCAACAGAAGCAGCCACTAGGGCATCAGTGCCGGTAGCATCAACTGGAGTGCCTGCAGCAGAAGAAGCCAACTGTTCGCAGCTGTACCAAACGTCCACTGGATGGTCCTTCACAAACTGACGAGCAGTGGAAAGGCTGCGTTGGCACTGCGGGCACGCATTCAAACAAGTGTGTCCGTGCACTTGCACACAGTGATCGTGCAAAGTGCGTCCATTCCGAGCCTCGACGTATTCACAGCCAGGCACAAAGCACTTTTGAGTGCGAATGATCAATCGAGATTGACCGATACCAGCTTGACCTTGACCGGTGTTTTGTCCACCAGCAGCCACAAGGCTTTTCGCCTGGGTTTCGCCTTGTTCGTGCACGGTAGAGGCAAGCGCCATGGCATCGACAACCGAAACGAAAGCTGCCACTTCACTTTGAACGGGTGGTACAGCGATGTTTGGCTCATGACTGACATTAACAGTGTCTGGCTGAGCAGCATGAGCACCAGTTCGGGCACGGCGCTCGGTGCTGCCGTGAGCAGTGGCCGGTTCGAGAGCAGCAGACGGTGGTTCAGGTTTACCGGGGCCATCTCGTGCCTGTTCTGGTGCAGACGTGTCCTACGAAGTGCAATTGGTATTAAAAGTGTATTAACATTAACGTACAGTGCAGGATTGAGAGTGGAGTGGAGTGGTGAGAGAGCGAGAGAGAGAGAGGGAGAGAGGGCGAGAGAGGGCGAGAGAGGGCGAGAGAGGGCGAGAGAGAGAGAGAGAGAGAGAGAGAGAGAGAGAGAGAGAGAGTGAGAGAGAGAGAGAGAGAGAGAGAGAGGGCGAGAGAGGGCGAGAGAGGGCGAGAGAGGGCGAGAGAGGGCGAGAGAGAGAGAGAGAGTGAGAGAGTGAGAGTGAGTGAAAGAGAGAGAGAGCGAGAGAGAGAGAGAGAGAGAGAGAGAGAGAGAGAGAGAGAGAGAGAGAGGGAGAGAGAGAGAGAGAGAGAGAGAGAGAGAGAGAGGGCGAGAGGGCGAGAGGGCGAGAGGGCGAGAGGGCGAGAGGGCGAGAGGGCGAGAGGGCGAGAGGGCGAGAGGGCGAGAGAGGGAGAGAGAAAGCGAGAGAGCACACCCATCCGAATGGCCATACAAAAAAGCGACAAGAGCAAAAAATCCGAACTTACCTGTGGGGGCACTTCGCCAATGACCAGAGCAACAGGTCGCTCGTCTTCGTTCTCCTTCTTCTTGTCCATCGTGACTTCTACTGAAGGCTAGTGGTTTGACTGACAAATCAATCAATGGTCAAGACTGTCTGACTGGTCAAGAAATCACTCGAGAGTTGCAGTGTCGTTGATGAACACGCGTGATGCGCAGCGATGGACTGTGTGTGCGACTCACCGTCGATAGTGAGTGTAACAAGGTGAGGCAGTGTCGCTCGCCACTCAGACTGACTGCGATGTGCGCACATATGCAAACTAGTGCAATGAGCACACCTTCTAAAATGGCGATTCTACTAATTACTGCTAATCAACCAATCAGATGCGACCGTCAGTGTCCGCAGTGTGCCATCTCTCGTATTATCTCAAAGGTGTATGTCCAGCATTAACTAGATTTATCCAGTTAAGGCAGAGCTGCTCCGGCGATTGCCGGTGTGCGTTTTTCTGTGTGTGTCTGTGCCTGTCGGGCTCGATGGTGTTCACCACCGACCTGCCGAACCACTTGTCGTCGTCCACTGCCTAATGCCTGCTAGCGAGAGTGAGAGCGAGTGAGAGCGAGTGAGAGAGGATTGCATTCCCGGTTGCCAGTTGTGCAGAACGAGCACCTTTTCTCCCCACTCTCCATCCCATCTTATATAATACAGTTTGGATGGCGTGAATGGTGGTTAGTTTGTGTTAGAGTGAAGAGGGACAAATCCGACCTCTCGGCAACAAGGCCAAGCAGCCAATGGCAGCCAAGCTTTCACTGTTCCCACGATAAGTCAGTATTGTAGTTTCTCAGAATCGCAGCACAGCACACGGGTGAGAGACAGTGAAAGTTTAGTAAAAGTGCAACACCACGAATGTATCGCACTAATTGGCATACATCCGCTAACGAGTTTGCGTCAATTTGTGTGCGTTGTGTGTGCGCTCGTTTGGCCAACTCGAGCGCGCGCTCCTGTCAGTGGCTGCAACCACTTCTTACTGCTTCGTTTTGTGCACTCAGTGCATGATTGCCTTGTACAAATTGTCCTGTTGCTGGCCAATGGATATTGTCATATCTCAAGCATAGAATCACTTATTATTGGCATTAGGTAGCAGATCGATTAGGAATTCGATTTATAGGCATTCGATCGACCGCGGCACCATCACCACCACCACCACCACCGGCAGTGGCGGAGGCAGCAACAGCAGCACCATCTTCCCGGCAACCACCACCGCCAACTTAAGACGAAAGACATCCACCAGCATCACCATTTCTAAGCGCCTCTTCGGAGGAAGGCAATCTTGAGCGCTGGCTTGTGTGGCTGAGGGAGAGACTCTGCATTGGAGGGAAAAGCATCTTAGATGAACAGAAAAAGAAGAAGAAAAGCAAAAAAGAAAGAACAAAAGTGGCCAAGCTGCACGACACATTTTGTCTTAATGTCTATAGCCATAATTAAATGTAATTCGAACCAATCGGGCAGAGATTGGTTTTATTGTTCTGTTCACTAGAAAAAAGTGGCAGTCGAGATGCACATTGCCTGCCAATTGGCTCTGCTTGGCAGAAGTGTCGAGCCAATTTAATTACTACGCAGTGCGCGCACTGACCATCAGGCCATAAATTTTGGTGACACTTTGACCGACGATCGAAGGACAACTCCAAAGTTGGAGTCCAAACGGTCTGTCACAGCGGCAGATTCATATGAATAGGGAGAAGACGAAGAAGAAGAACACGAACACGAACACGAACACGAACACGAAACGAGAGTGGTAGATTGTGTTCGGTCAGTTTGACCCTTGAGTTCATTTCCGCAATTACGAGGATCGTTGACCTTCATTTGGTCAGCCAAATAGTGTTTTATCGATGCAGGAAGAATCGAACTGTGAAACCAGTGGACAACAGAAAGTAACGTTCTCATGAACTTTCACATACGATTGTGTGTGTGCTCAGTTCGAGTTGGACTTGAGTGTGCTTTCGTGGCTATGTGTCTGCACATCTGGTGACAATGTTTCTCCTCGTTTGACTTTTCACCCCAAAATGCAATAAAAGTCATCTTCGTGTTGAACATAGATCACTCGGCTCTGACCAACGAGCCACTCACACTCACTCACACACAGACTTGGCCACCTCGGACTCCTAACAGCTAAGTTATTTTCCTTGAATGTAAACATGATCTGGGTGCAATAAAATTCTATTCTCCGAGAACGGTCCTCGTTCGATTCGTTCGGAGTACTGCACTGTTACTGTTTTGCCACTTTGGTCAGTGCCAATTGAGGCCAACTGTGATATCAATCACTTTGATGACAGTTTCGGTCAAGTGGCAGCAACACACAAATGGTCAAACATGCCAATGGACATCTGTGTATTGATCGCGATGTTCAATGTCACAATATTGACTGTGTGACTGTGTCTGCGTCTGTGCCAAACACTACAGACCGAGTGCCCGACTGGAACTTCGATTCGAGTGCACAAGACAAAGTCATGAATAGATTGTGTTTGCACAGACACATTGGCACACTTTACACACAAGTCTCTAATCAAGCACACACTCCGCACAGTTGGATAGAATACCACTTAAGTAGCATGTTTACGCTTGTTTAATCGGCCAAATTAGCCATTTGGTCATGCTTTTCATTTTGTCGCACCCCTCATTTGGTTTGTCACTAATGACACTGTGTTCGACACAATTCACGGCTTGTTTGTGTCAGTAATTGAGCTATTAGTTGAGCTGACACTGTGCCACTCAAGTGGCACTCGCCCGACCGTACATTTAGAGAGAGAGAGAGAGAGAGAGAGAGAGAGAGAGAGAGAGAGGGAGAGAGAGAGGGAGGGAGAGAGAGAGAGAGAGAGAGAGGGAGAGAGAGAGAGAGAGAGAGAGAGAGAGAGAGAGAGAGAGAGAGAGAGAGAGAGAGAGAGAGAGAGGGAGAGAGAGAGAGAGAGAGAGGGAGAGAGAGAGAGAGAGGGAGAGAGAGAGAGAGAGAGAGAGAGAGAGAGAGAGAGAGAGAGAGAGAGAGAGAGAGAGAGAGAGAGAGAGAGAGAGAGAGAGAGAGATGGAGAGAAAGAGACTGTTCGTAAAATAACCTGACACTCGACGATCAACAGACAAGTCGAGGCGAATTGACCCGCAGGCACAAACGCGCGGGGCTTCATTCATGATATGATGATGATGACGGAGATGGTAATGACGCTTGGCTGCGCTTCATTATAGGCTTTATTGGTAAGGTTAAGACATACAAATCGATTAAACAAATCAATAGAACAAGCATTGAAATGGATTACGGGAATATATCGCTTGTTGCATGCATTGGACACTGTCCAATGGACAGGGAAATGAGTAAGCCCAAATCTAACGATTGGCGCGTTCGGTTAGAGATGGTAGTTCGTCCAAGCTGTACTCGTTAATCACCGCATCACATCGAGCATGTGGAACTGGGTAGAATTGTGACTCCGGGTCATCAGTTAAACTCATCCACGCATAGTACAGAGAGTCGTCTCCATACGGACCGCCATTTGGTCGTGTATATCCCACAAAAGGGCCAACACGCCAACCGTCATGTCTTGTTACATCCGAGCCAAACACTCGCAGATGAGTCAAGTCATACTTGTCATACTCACGCGGCCAATTCATTCGCTCGAGTGGTGTCCAGGTTTGAGTGTTGTGCTCGAATGGCGTGTCGACTCGGACAAAACTCGTACTCTGACGGGTGATCCGTTGTGCCACTGGCGGGACCACATCTCCAAGTCTGGTCACATGTCCGAGACGATTCAAAGTGTATGCCACGTACTCGGCCGCATAAGGCACTAACTTGTAATTGGTAAGACCACATCTGCGTTGCAGCAACTCAACAGTTTGTTTGATCACCCTGGCACAAGCATCCGCTTTGAATGACTTTGCCCATTTGTGCGTTTCGGCTTTGATGTCCAACTGCACGAAAATGGCCTTCATGTCCTCACTGAGCACAATGCTATTGCCCAAATAGAACGTTTCACCTGGTCTACTGTTTTTCTTGCTCAAATAGTGACCGATCCAATTATCCAACTCATCGCTACTATCCATTGAGTAGACTGTCACGTACTTGGAGTAGCCATCCACCAGGACAAGCAGAATTTTAGCGTGAATTATGACATTGGCACAATGAGTCTCGTTGATCGGATCATCAGCATCCTCAGCCTCAATCCTGCCCAACCAATTAGCAACAAGTTCAAGTTCATCGATTACATTACAGGACAAATCTGTACATACCGAGCACACCATTCATCAGCGCCAAAGCGATCCACACTGGAGTAGTTCAAATTGATCTGCCTCTTCGTAAACGAATAGCCATTCTTTTGCATAAGCTCAAGAATGGATGGTTTTGCCAAAGCGGCATAACGTGAGCACAAGATTTCGATGTTTCTAGTTGAAGAGGAAAAGGCTGGGGCGGCGGGGACGACGGCGATCGCTGCCGAACGCACCGAATTATTAGTCTCTCCCGATGCTACATTGCGGTAATTCCGTCCGGTTGACGATAATTGAAACCGAATTCGTTTAATTCTGTCCGACGATCGATACATGGTAATGCAAGGTAAATCTCAAAATCACGTGCTTTCACGAACACACAATGGCAAATGGTTGAAAGTGTAGTGCTTTCGGTGGCTTGTTCCTTTCTTCTTTGTCTTACGGCCAACGATCGAATGCGTCGTTGCGTGTGCGTGTGTGCTTGCAAGTGAGCGCGCGCGCTCGGATTGAGGTGTAAAGAATAAGAAGGAAACCAGTTTTGATACTATGTCCAGTATTAACAAGTGGTTACGTCATAATTTCGAGATGATTTATGAGTCTGTCTTAGTCTAGGCTTAAGAAGTGGCGCGCTAAAGGGTGATCCACAAATAAGCAAAAAGCTGGCTTCTCCGAACTGAAGTGCTTATTTGTGGATAACCCTTTAGCTCACCACTTCTTAAGCCTAGTCTTAGAGTCTATTCGCACTAGGTATCACCATGAATGTGTAAATAGCCTAACATAGCATTAAAATGTGTGTCATTAAAATCAAAATACAATAGCAACAGCATATTAGACCAAATGAATTAATTAGTTTTCTTTATTGAAACTTGTGGTTAGATAGGCCAATCATAAAAGTGATTAAAGGATATATCATAGTAATAATGAGCAAATAGAACCATCATTAGTGGGTCTTTACGCCCTTTGGCAATTAGACACGACCCAGAAAAGCATCTTTGCACTTCATACTACAGTACACCAAAGTGCGAGATTCCAATCGTTTATCTGCAATGTACAAGGACAAACATTAGCGGTTACTTACACGATGATGATTCAAACAAACAAACAAACTCACCTTTGGGCCCTAGAACTTTTGGACAATTGGCACACTTCCAGTAACCTTTCTTGAGTTTCTTTTCGCCTAGAGTACATACAAACATACAATTATGACACCATCATCTATATTTGCATCAACAATACCTTGTGGAGGGTCCATATACAGTTCCCCGTCAAATTTACGAGCTAATTCTGGAAGTTTCGCATACCATTCACGATCTATTTTAGTCAAGTAGCTCTTCGCTTCTTGCACTGCCAATTGAACAATCCTACTGATCGGTTCGATTCGGTTATCTCCGGGTGCTCGCTTTGAGTAGTGGTACAAGTCAGATGATTGGACCACTAGACTATTATGAGTATTATAAATATCTGTTTCAACATTTCAACGCACTCTGTACTCACATGTGCTGAGGGCCAAAGGTGACCACCTGAACGGTGTCCACTTCCACCTCAAAGGAACCTTCAATGTAATGTTGATAGACTTTTGCGGGAAACCACACGCCATCATGCTTCACCCAAACCACCGCATGGAGATAGGGACAAGGAATTTGAAACATCACTCCGTAAGGGGTCTCTTCCTCTGTTGGATAGATTTGCGGTGGTTTGAACTCATCAAGCTCCATATGAAACAGAATGCGACACGAGTAGCACATGTGAAAGAGTCGTGCCTCGTCCTGGGCAACTATCATCAGCTTTTCCAAACTCGCTTTTATCTCGTTCTTTTGATTTTCGTCTTTTTTCTCATTGGCCTTAATGTGTCGATTATGAATGAGCTGTTATTGTAATAGCGCAATGAAAATGTAATCAAAAAGCGAACACAAACAAACAAACAAACTTACCAACTTGATGTCACTCATAAAATGGTCAATCGACTTATATTTAGCCTTTGCAGCTTTTGAATTGATAGTACTCAAATCGATTGGACTAATAATTGGGCTCTTTGTCTTATGACCAAGAGCAGCTCTATTGATAATCACCGAGTAACCATGGCCTAATTTGGTTTCACAAAACTCGATCAGGAATGAAGAAAAGGTCAGGAATGTTGCCTTCATGTCCTCCTCTAAAGTTGCCTTATTGGCCTCATTATTTACTCGGTGGAACAGTTCGCCTACAATTGGCAGCACACATTCATCACAAACATCGACATTTTCGTCCAACGTTACAATTCCCGTGTCATTGGCAGACCTGTCCGTCCAGGTTTGGTATCTTTTGAGTGCCAATTCTTGAATCTCAAATACTTTAGCGCTTCGAGCACATTCGCGATGATATGTCCGTGGACATTGAGTGCAACTTCTCGGTTCGAGCACTCTCAGGTGACATTTAAAGCAAAATGGATCGAGCTTTCGAATCGATTCTGTTGGCTCAACATTATCGTCAGTTTTTCTGATTTTACTCGCTTTTGAACGAGTAAATTTTCCTTTTGAGACTAACTGATGGACAGTATTATCATCATGCGGTTGTGAAACAT
>JAKIJQ010000041.1:1165000-1222500 GCA_023373905.1 Rhizoglyphus robini
CACGCACATACGCACACACACGCAAACACACACACACACAATAGCACAAGAGCACACGAGCACAAGGGCACACTAGTCACTGATTGAAAGCAAATGTGAACTGACAGTAAATGCAAACAGCAATGTGTGCGCGACACTCGGTTGAACCGAACAGAACTAAACGCAATGTCGTACTGAGAGCGAAATGCGACTGATCGAAACGACGACCAAACTCAAACTGAGGCATTCAATGAGAAAAGAGGAAAGAAAACGCAAGAGAGAGACAAGTAGGCGTATACGCATTCAACAGACTCACCAAACTCACAAGCAACTGGCCCTTTCCTAATGTCGCCCCCTATAGTGGGGCAAACAAACATATTGTCACCAAGGGTCGCGATCGCTTCTTTTGGTTGATATTTCTTGAATTTCTTATTAGTAGTTTAGGAATAAATTCAATTCACAATACGATAAGAAGACTTTTGGGTGTACAATTCAACAATGTCCAGACATGTTTGTTATTAGTAGTACGAGCAACCGAAACTAGTACAATCAGCACAGTGTGCACAGACACACAACAAAACAGAATAGAAAAGAACACACAGACTGAATACATAAACGAAACGAAATACACGAACAACAGAGCAACAGGAGACCACTGGTGAGTGTAAATGTAGATGGCACCTATTCCTTGGGTGTGGTGAGATGTGCACTTCTCGAGCATGAATCTGCCACTGGTCGATATCGACTACTACTAATTGATCTGTGTGTAGAAGTGTCGATAGCTGTAGTCGCTGTCGTGGTAGTTTGATTGTCACCTCACTCTGAATGGAGGCACTTGTCGAGCACACACACACACACACACACATCGAGTCCTGTGCACGTCCAACTCCTGCTCACCACTCGTCTCTCACTCGGCCGGCTCAAAAGCTCGGTCCGTCAGCAGTGCTCAACACTCAGGACTGAACGGTGATCAGCTCGACAGTGTGTCGCTCTCTCTCTCTCTCTCTCTCTCTCTCTCTCTCTCTCTCTCTCTCTCTCTCTCTCTCTCTCTCTCTCTCTCTCTCTCTGCAGTACTACTCGACGGTTGTTTGTGTCGTCGCTGTCGTACTCACTCACACTGTCCACTCACTCCCCATTCTTCTTGCTCTGTGTGTTTGCAAGTTTGTTCTCTGTCATCTCACTCGTGGGGACCCACACCATTTCACCACTCAGGCCTAGCATCTATCACCGATCGAAGACCGACAACTTTCAATCGATTTGTTTGCAGATCAATCGATCATCATATTCGCTGCTGTAGTTTGACTAAAATCCACCAGAGGGCTCTGTTGTCAGCCAACCGAACAGCATTGAGTGTGCAGTTCGTGTGTGAGTGCGCTCACTTGCTCGATCGTCGTCGTCGTCGTCCACTCAGCCAGTCACTCACTGACTGTGATTGCGATCGGTCGCTTGTTTTGACTTTGGTACTATTCGTCGGTTATTGGTGTCATCGTTGTCGTTGTCACTCACGCTCTGTCCACTCACTTCGCATTCTGTGTGTTTGCAAGTTTGTCCACTGTCATCTCACTCCCGGTGACTCACTGCTCTTTAGCCACTATTCTCGAACAGTGAGTGCTCGCTCGACCTGGGCGCGGTCCTGCTCATCAAGTCGACATTCTGTTGTGGTGTGTTCTGTGTGTGTCTCTGTGCCTTCTGTACGTTCGCTCGACTCATCGTCATCATCACACCACTCTACTCGCTTGTGTCGTTGTGTTGAGTGTTGTGCTCTGCCTGTTTCGCTTGTTGCGTCTGTCTGTCTCTTGTGTGTGCACTCGCACACTCGAACACTCGAATCATGGCACCAATGGCCCTTGCCATCACCTATATGGTTGGCGCTCTTGTTACTATTCTGGCTAGCGAGATTTATGAGTGGTGTACCAAGTTCAACGATCCGCCACCAGACAAGCCTGAGGATGAAGACGCGGTGCACAAGGTGGAACCACGCTTTCAGGAGTACTCCTTTATGGTGACCAAGTTCGGTGAGGCTATCCGCACTGGCTTGAAGCTGGACTCCATTGGCTTTATCGTCGGCTATGGTACACACAGTCATGTGCACGTTGCAGTCGAAGAGGATGGTGGCACCGAGTGTGCCCTGAAGCTGCAGTCTGCTCGTTACACCGCCTTGAAGATGCGCCCAGGATGGTACACTCGCGCAATGAATGAAGTAGAGATGTTGAAAGCAACTCAAAGCCATCCCAATGTGGTCCAATATCGCGGCTTTCTGATGCTCAACAAGCCGACCGACGACAAGCCCGCTCCTTCCTCGCATTTGATCATCAAGACCGAGTACATGATCATGACTCTTGAGGAGATGTTGTGTCACCACATCGAGCAGTTCTCCTACCAGGCCTCGGTCCACTTTGCCAAGAATCTCAGTGCTGCTGTGGAGTTCATTCACTCCAAAGGAATAGCCCACCGGGACATTCATTGTGCAAACGTGATGGTCAACTACGATAAGAAGGCAATCAACAAGGCCGGCCAACTGATTGAACTGCCTTTTAAGATGATCGACTTTGGCCGCGCAAAGCGATACGACTCGCTGTCCACGATCGCATTGCTCGAATGTGAGTTCAACGGGGGCAGATTAGGTTTCAAATCACCCGAGAAAAGGCGCAATCCCCTTCAACCTTACAACCCGTACAGGTCGGACTACTTCTCTGTTGGCGTGACTGTGTCGGAAGTCATCTACGGTCTCGATCAGTACCGGGCGATCAAGGCGAAACACGTCCGCTACGATGATGTGGACATTAGTCCCGTGATGGAGCGATGGAAATCGCAGGCAGCCGACGAGGACATGGCCTTCTTCCTGTCGAGTGTCAAGAAGCTGATGTCCCGTTCTTGTTATGCCCGACCTACGATGAGCGAGTTCGCGAGTCGGATCGCTCGTCTGTAAGCTGAAGGATGGGTGGTGTGCCTGGTTGGGGGTGAGTGTATGCTCAATCCAGCCAAGACTGCTGCACTACGCCACATTCCCGGTGCCTGAAGAAGGAATCGATGATAACACAATGGACACATCGAAATACTATGTGTCTTACACAACACAACAGCAACAACAGAACACAACAACATACATTTCCATTACAGTTGTACCACAGTCAACAACAACCCACACAACATTCCACTCACTACAATATGACACTGCTCAATTATTTCTGTGATTTTCAATAAAGTACTAATGAACATAAACGGTAGATCAAATCGCTATCATCATCACGGTGCAGGTTGCGTTGTATTGACACTGCCACGTACATGTTCAGGGTTCGTACGACAGTGCGGCAGACTTTGGCCGATTAGGTGAAACGGTGCGCGACATCGGTGTATGACTCTGGTGGAGAGAATCTGTTTATTCTATTTGGCAGTGCCACCAACTTGTGTTTTGCCAATCAGCTTTTTCCATGACCAGTGCGTGACTGATAGATAAGTATCAATTAACCATTCCGAATTAAGTCAACTTACTAACTTTTGTTTGTGTCCTTAGTTACTCTCGCGGCATGCAGCGCTCGAACTCACTCGCTCATGTCCATCTACTGGTCACGGCTGCACCGCCTGCTCCAAATAAGTGCGCCAACTGGCCTCAATGGACTCCAACTGGATCTGAGTTGCCGGCGCGCCTTCCAGCGCTTGAACTCACTCGCTCATGTCCATCTACTGGTTACGGCTGCACCGCCTGCTCCAAACAAGTGCGCCAACTGGCCTCAATGGACACCAACTGGATCTGAGTTGCCGGCGCGCCTTCCAGCACTCGAACCATTGCGCCCATGCCGATCTGGTGGTGTCGGCTGCTCGGCCAGAACCTAACAAGTGCCGCAAGTGCTCCCACTGGGCGCCAACCACATCGGTGTTGGACTGGCGGCTTCCAGCACTCGAACCATTGCGCCCATGCCGATCTGGTGGTGTCGGCTGCTCGGCCAGAACCTAACATGTGCCGCAAGTGCTCCCACTGGGCGCCAACCACATCGGTGTTGGACTGGCGGCTTCCAGCACTCGAACCATTGCGCCCATGCCGATCTGGTGGTGTCGGCTGCTCGGCCAGAACCTAACAAGTGCCGCAAGTGCAGCAATTGCTCCCACTGGGCGCCAACCACATCGTTGTTGGACTGGCGGCTTCCAGCACTCGAACCATTGCGCCCATGCCGATCTGGTGGTCTCGGCTGCTCGGCCAGAACCTAACAAGTGCCGCAAGTGCAGCAAGTGCTCCCACTGGGCGCCAACCACATCGGTGTTGGACTGGCGGCTTCCAGCACTCGAACCATTGCGCCCATGCCGATCTGGTGGTCTCGGATGCTCGGCCAGAACCTAACAAGTGCCGCAAGTGCGCCAACTGGCCTCAATGGATGCCAACTGGATCTGAGTTGATGGCGCGCCATGCAGCGCTCGAACCCATTCGCTCAAGTCCATATACTGGTCACGGCTTCACCGCCTGCATCAAACAAGTGCGCCAACTGGCCTCAATGGACTCCAACTGGATCTGAGTTGCCGGCGCGCCTTCCAGCGCTTGAACCCACTCGCTCATGTCCATCTACTGGTTACGGTTTCACCGCCTGCATCAAACAAGTGCGCCAACTGGCCTCAATGGACTCCAACTGGATCTGAGTTGCCGGCGCGCCATGCAGCGTTCGAACCCATTCGCTCAAGTCCATATACTGGTCACGGCTGCACCGCCTGCTCAAAACAAGTGCGCCAACTGGCCTCAATTGACACCAAGTGAATCTGAGTTGATGGCGCGCCATGCAGCGCTCGAACCATTGCGCCCATGCCGATCTGGTGGTCTCGGCTGCTCGGCCAGAACCTAACAAGTGCCGCAAGTGCAGCAATTGCTCCCACTGGGCGCCAACCACATCGGTGTTGGACTGGCGGCTTCCAGCACTCGAACCATTGCGCCCATGCCGGTCTGGTGGTCTCGGCTGCTCGGCCAGAACATAACAAGTGCCACAAGTGCTGCAAATGCTCCCACTGGGCGCCAACCACATCGGTGTTGGACAGGCGGCTTCCAGCACTCGAACCATTGCGCCCATGCCGGTCTGGTGGTCTCGGCTGCTCGGCCAGAACCTAACATGTGCCGCAATTGCGCCAACTGGCCTCAATGGACCCCAACTGGATCTGAGTTGCCGGCGCGCTTTCCAGCGCTTGAACTCACTCGCTCATGTCCATCTACTGGTTACGGCTGCACCGCCTGCTCCAAACAAGTGCGCCAACTGGCCTCAATGGACACCAACTGGATCTAAGTTGCCGGCGCGCCTTCCAGCGCTTGAACCATTGCGCCCATGCCGATCTGGTGGTCTCGGCTGCTCGGCCAGAACCTAACAAGTGCCGCAAGTGCAGCAATTGCTCCCACTGGGCGCCAACCACATCGGTGTTGGACTGGCGGCTTCCAGCACTCGAACCATTGCGCCCATGCCGATCTGGTGGTCTCGGATGCTCGACCAGAACCTAACAAGTGCCGCAAGTGCTGCAAGTGCTCCCACTGGGCGCCAACCACATCGGTGTTGGACTGGCGGCTTCCAGCACTCGAACCATTGCGCCCATGCCGATCTGGTGGTCTCGGCTGCTCGGCCAGAACCTAACAAGTGCCGCAAGTGCTGCAAGTGCTCCCACTGGGCGCCAACCACATCGGTGTTGGACTGGCGGCTTCCAGCACTCGAACAATTGCGCCCATTCCGATCTGGTGGTCTTGGCTGCTCAGCCAGAACCTAACATGTGCCGCAAGTGCTCCTACTGGGTGCCAACCACATCGGTGTTGGACTGGCGGCTTCCAGCACTCGAACCATTGCGCCCATGCGGATCTGGTGGTCTCGGATGCTCGACCAGAACCTAACAAGTGCCGCAAGTGCAGCAATTGCTCCCACTGGGCGCCAACCACATCGTTGTTGGACTGGCGGCTTCCAGCACTCGAACCATTGCGCCCATGCCGATCTGGTGGTGTCGGCTGCTCGGCCAGAACCTAACATGTGCCGCAATTGCGCCAACTGGCCTCAATGGACCCCAACTGGATCTGAGTTGCCGGCGCGCTTTCCAGCGCTTGAACTCACTCGCTCATGTCCATCTACTGGTTACGGCTGCACCGCCTGCTCCAAACAAGTGCGCCAACTGGCCTCAATGGACACCAACTGGATCTAAGTTGCCGGCGCGCCTTCCAGCGCTCGAACCATTGCGCCCATTCCGATCTGGTGGTCTCGGCTGCTCGGCCAGAACCTAACATGTGCCGCAAGTGCTCCCACTGGGCGCCAACCACATCGGTGTTGGACTGGCGGCTTCCAGAACTCGAACCATTGCGCCCATGCCGATCTGGTGGTCTCGGCTGCTCGGCCAGAACCTAACAAGTGCCGCAAGTGCAGCAATTGCTCCCACTGGGCGCCAACCACATCGGTGTTGGACTGGCGGCTTCCAGCACTCGAACCATTGCGCCCATGCCGATCTGGTGGTGTCGGCTGCTCGGCCAGAACCTAACAAGTGCCGCAAGTGCGCCAATTGGCTTCAATGGATGCCAACTGGATCTGAGTTGATGGCGCGCCATGCAGCGCTCGAACCCATTCGTTCAAGTCCATATACTGGTCACGGCTTCACCGCCTGCATCAAACAAGTGCGCCAACTGGCCTCAATGGACTCCAACTGGATCTGAGTTGCCGGCGCGCCATGCAGCGCTCGAACCCATTCGCTCAAGTCCATATACTGGTCACGGCTGCACCGCCTGCTCAAAACAAGTGCGCCAACTGGCCTCAATTGACACCAACTGGATCTGAGTTGATGGCGCGCCGTGCAGCGTTCGAACCCATTTGCTCAAGTCCATATACTGGCCACGGCTGCACCGCCTGCTCAAAACAAGTGCGCCAACTGGCCTCAATTGACACCAACTGGATCTGAGTTGATGGCGCGCCATGCAGCGCTCGAACCCATTCGCTCAAGTCCATATACTGGTCACGGCTGCACCGCCTGCTCCAAACAAATGCTCCAACTGGCCTCAATGGACACCAACTGGATCTGAGTTGATGGCGCGCCATGCAGCACTCGAACCATTGCGCCCATGCCGATCTGGTGGTCTCGGCTGCTCGGCCAGAACCTAACATGTGCCGCAAGTGCTCCCACTGGGCGCCAACCACATCGGTGTTGGACTGGCGGCTTCCAGCACTCGAACCATTGCGCCCATGCCGATCTGGTGGTCTCGGCTGCTCGGCCAGAACCTAACAAGTGCCGCAAGTGCTGCAAGTGCTCCCACTGGGCGCCAACCACATCGGTGTTGGACTGGCGGCTTCCAGCACTCGAACCATTGCGCCCATGCCGATCTGGTGGTCTCGGCTGCTCGACCAGAACCTAACAAGTGCCGCAAGTGCTGCAAGTGCTCCCACTGGGCGCCAACCACATCGGTGTTGGACTGGCGGCTTCCAGCACTCGAACCATTGCGCCCATTCCGATCTGGGGGTCTCGGCTGCTCGGCCAGAACCTAAAATGTGCCGCAAGTGCTGCAAGTGCTCCCACTGGGCGCCAACCACATCGGTGTTGGACTGGCGGCTTCCAGCACTCGAACCATTGCGCCCATGCCGATCTGGTGGTCTCGGCAGCTCGGCCAGAACCTAACAAGTGCAGCAAGTGCCTCCACTCGAGGCGCTGCCAGCAAAGGAACCATTCGGCATTGTCCATCCACTGGAAGCGCTTGACCAAGAGCTGCAGCTCGAGCATAACAAACTGGAATGAGCCTAGTTGCACCACACGGCACAGACACATGTGAACATGCATGTCGGTGCTCAGTGCCAAACAGCTCATTTGTGGAACACCGTGGTTCGGTTTAAGCTTGCCATCGGTGTCGCCGATATTGCCATTGCTCGGGAGAGTACTTGTACTCGGTCATCTCCATTCAGAGCCAAACGGCTGATTTGTGGAACACCGTGGTTCGGGTAGAGGTGGCCACAGGTCTCGCCAACAAATCGTATAATGCAGCACTCTCATCCATTCAAACAACAACACCAAACACATTGTGATAGACATACATACACACTCGTACAGACAGACAGAGAGGTCATACGTCAGAGGTCAAGTCAGGTCAACCCAACACACCCACAGGACTCTCCACTGGACCTGAACCATTTTACCGTGCAAAGAATGGCCAAAACACCCAAACCCCACAAGCACAAACACATCACTCAACCTATTGAGATTATTAATTATGAATTATGAATATTTCTGTGATATTATGTTATATTGTGCACTCACTGGTCTTGTACTATTATTTACAATAATAATACACGTTGAAATGTTGATTTATTTCAATATTTAGATTACATTTAAAATTTAATGTGCAAATAGACATGGGGATTGTGTGGATATAGCCTGCTTGAAATTTGAATCCAAACTCCGCTCACTGACAGCAGCAGCAAGTCGTCAGTCGTACACTTGGCCTTTTGCTTGTTTCTGTTCGGTTTTTTCGGTGTTTTTGGTGTCTTTGACTTTATTCGTCACACTGTGACCCTTGTCCACTCATCATCAACCCATTCACTCAGTACGACAGGTCTCGACAGTTATCGTGTACTGTTTTTGTTTGCCTCGTACTCGCACTCGCCGTCGTCCGTGTCCACGGTGGTGGCCACCACTCATAACTTTGCACTCACAGCACCGTTTCTCTTGCTCCGAGTGTCGTTTTGCTCGTGTTGATGTACTGATTCGTGTCGACTGGTGTTCTCGTGTCTGTGACTACTTTCTTGTGTCAGCTCGTTCCGTTTGCACCCACACACTCACCACCCATTAGTGAGCAATGCCGAGCATTGCTAATGCCTTTAGTGCTGCAGGCCGCCGAGTGGCGTCTTGGTGGAGCACCATCCGTGGTGCTAACTACAGTCTTGGCTGCATTCGCCGTCGTGGTCCCCCACGCTACGAGGCCAATGATGATGTTGTGCAACAGGTTGAGGTTGGTGCCAACCAAGAAACCCAGTCTATCTCATTGCCATCCTCATTGCCACCGCTTGTGTCTCTGCCTGCGCCAGAGCTTGTGAAAGAACCTCCGTGTTATCGTTTCGTTTTGGAGGAGAATGCAGAAGCGATCAGCTCTCGTCTGTCTGTTGACTCTTTCGGTGCAAAGATCGGAAAAGGCTCATTCGGTCAGGTGTTTGTGGGCTATGGGAAGCTTTCTGATGGGGACACCACCGCCACTCGATATGCACTCAAGGTGCAGTCTCGCAAGTACATGACTGGTGACGCCAAGAAAGCGTGGTACTCCCATGCTCAGCGCGAGGTCAACATCCACCAAACTCTTCATCATCCCAACGTGGTGCATATGTTCAGTTATGTGTTCCTGGACAAGACTGAAGCCGACAAAGTCACAAGTGCGCAACACATGGTGATGAAGACATCGCTGTCCGATGATTCTCTTTCTGGTCTGCTGAAGAAAGTCAACAAACTATCAACTAGTGCTTGTGTCTTTCTTGCCAAAGAGTTCTGCGATGGGCTTGAGTACTTGCACTCCAAGTTCATCTGTCATCACGATCTCAAATCTGGAAATCTAGTGGTCAACTATAGCCAGGAAAATCCCGACAGTGAAGTGCATCTGCTGAGCGTCAAAATCATCGATTTTGGCCATGCCAAACGCTACGACTCGGCGGACCAAGTGATCGAACGCCACTTGACTGCAGGTACGCCCTTCTTCAAGGCCCTGGAGAAGGCCATAGGCATTCCGTACGACCCCTACAAGTCTGATGGCTTCTCGCTGGCCGTGACCATCTACCAGGCATTGATGGGTAGAAAGGAACTGGAACTGGCCAAGAAGATGAACACTAGTTTCTTCGCAGTCAGTGTAGAGTACATTGCTTCGTTGAAGCAGCTGAAGGAGGAGGACAAGGACAAGTACTTCCTGGCAGCAATGCTTCAGAGTCTGTTGATGGAGGACCCTAATTTCCGTTCTTTGGTTGGTGATTTCGCGCGCAGTATCGTTGACTTGTGAGGCAACTTGATGGTGTTGTGAGTGTGAGTGAGTGACTTTCATTCAGAACTGATCAACACAAGACAGAATCGACTCTCTCAATTGGCAACACAAATGAACACACAGACACACACACACAATCACCAATATCAAAACAACAACAACAACAATGACAGAACACACACACACAATAGGGCAACCGTTGAACACGACAGTCTATTCCATATATTACAATATGTGGCACAACAATCAATTATTATTGTGTTATTTTCAATAAACAGTTTACTTATTTTATAACGAAAGAATCGCGCTCTTAAATTAAAAGCACATTTACTCGTATTGGACGCGCGTGCACACACACATCATAAGTCAGTCAATCAATCAGTGCCATGCATTGCCATTGGCGGTGCAGAGAGGGCAAGATGCCAAGAGAGAGAGAGAGAGAGAGAGAGAGAGAGAGAGAGAGAGAGGGCGAGGGCGAGAGAGAGAGAGAGGGAGAGAGAGAGAGAGAGAGAGAGAGAGAGAGAGAGAGAGAGAGAGAGAGAGAGCTAGAGTCAGCAGCCGAGCCGAGACGGCAGCAGCCAACTGAGTGGTCATCGGTGCGGGCAGCGTATTGAATCGGTGCCCTGTACTTTCTCTCTAGGCAGCACCAACCAGCCGAATGACTTCATTCAGACCATGGTACAGTGGTGCCACACCTATGGACCACCACCGCCAGAAAGAAAAGAGTCTATCACCTCAGCCAACAGACTGTGTGTGTTGTGTTGTTTGTGTGTTAGTGATACGGACCACTCGATTGATGAAAGCAAACACATGTCTCGGTGTGTGCGGTGCTGTGGGGCGCGCACATACAAGCGATTAGTGTCCAAATAAAAACTAAGAGAGTAGGTTGACCGTTCTTCAGTGCCCGCCATCTTACCGGACTTGTACAGTCGATTCACTGGTTCGGTGTTGACACTGGTGCTCTGTGCCACCTTCTCAAGAACTCGTACAGTACTTGGCTCGGTTGTGCCAGAAGAGACAGACCGCTCAATGCTAGTCAAATAGTCAACCGAAATGCGGTCGTTGCTGTTGGTTTGTTGCTGCTTCAGGCGTATGGCCATTGGCCACGGAGGCATCGACAAGAGTTCTTTCCTTCGATGTACCAATGGCGGTACAATGACAACGGTGAGCACAGTTGTTCGTCCACATCCCTGGTGGATACCATCTTAGTGCTGCAAGCTGTGCTCAAAATGAGGTTGGGAGGATGGCTGGTTGGTGAGACACATCCTGAGTTTGTGCTTCATGTCCCTTTGATTGTTTGACTCTCAAACAATCGGCCTGAAAAGATTAATTACATTAGTACAGAGAGAGAGAGAGAGAGAGAGAGAGAGAGAGAGAGAGAGAGAGAGAGAGAGAGAGAGAGAGAGAGAGAGAGAGAGAGAGAGAGAGAGAGAGAGACAAACAACACAAGATAGTAACCAATTTTAAGTAGAAGTTGTCCAAGAAGTAACACGATGACAACACCAAAGAACTATTTGTCGAGATTCTGTGCTGTTGATGTTGTCGGCGCAGGATGACTGGCCAGAGGGGAAGGAATGTTGTTGTGGTGCTGGTGACATGAGATTGGCCAAATTGAACAAACAACCACCACCTCCACCACCACCATCAGCATCGTCATCTTCATTTGACAGATCAGTTAGCTACATTCAATTGTGACAGCTCAAAGTTGTCGCTTGAGTCGAGTTGAGTTGCATTCGAGTTTCAGTTTACTTACCATTTGTGCAACATACGCAAACAAGCAAAGCCAAAGTTGTTCCGCATCATCAGTTCATTTGTCTTTTCGAGTGGTTGTGGTCAGGGTGGTGAAGATGTGTCTGAGTTCTTCTGATGAGATCGATGTCATCGAGGGTGTGAGTGTGTACGTCTGCAGAAGTGCAATGTCAGTTCAATCAAATACGACGAAAGAGCATATGACTGGACTTCTTCTTACCTGTAATATAGAGAAGAAGACAGCGCCAGACCGAGCGGTGCAGGGGCACCGACGTCACCACCAACAGCAGCAACAGCACCTCGACCAATCAGTTTGTTATTAAAATTGGTTTCATGACACTTCACGGGCACAGCAGCACCAGTTGGTGGTGGTTAGATAGATCGTCAATTTGGCGTAAGAGAGTGAACACAACAACAAAATGCAGCAATCGAGGAAATTCATCTTAGATGAACAGAAAAAGAAGATGGAAAGCAAAAAGAAAGTACAAAAGTGGCAAAACTGCACGACACATTTTGTCTTAATGTCTATTGCCATAATTAAATGTAATTGAAGCCAATCGGGCAGGGATTGATTTTATTGTTCTGTTCACTAGAAAAAAGTGGCAGTCAAGATGCACATTGTCTGCCAATTGGCTCAATTTGAGGCACTGCTTGGCAGAGGATTCGAGTCAATTTAATTACTACGCAGGGCGCGCACTGGCCATCAGGTCATAAATTTTGGTGACACTTTGACCCACGATCGAGGGACAACTCCACTACGGTCTGCCACAGCGGCAGATTCAAAGAATAAGGAGAAGAAGAAGAAGAAGAAGAAGAAGAACACAAAACGAGAGTGGGAGAATGTGTATTCGTGTAGGAGGGTCAGCTTTACCCTTGACTTCATTTCCGCAATTAAGAGGATCGTTGACCTTCATTAGCCAACCAAAAAGTAACGCTCTCATGAACTTACACACACACGATTGTGTGTAATAAGTTCGAGTGGACATTCGTGGCTAGCTTGCTGGCCAACACATCTGTTGACAATGTGTCTCTTCGTCTGTGTTTTTTTCACTCGAAGTAGGCAATAACTGTCAATTTTGTGTTTCACAACGATCACTTGGCTCTGACCAACGAGCCGCTCACACTCCCTCACACACAAACTTGGTCCGTTTCTCCGAACATCGAGTAATTACCATTAGTTTGCTTGTAAATATGATCTCTAGCAATAAAAAGTGCAGTCCTTCTCATAGAACGGTTATCGTTGGATTTGCACAAAGTGACACATGCTCTGTAGCTGTTTTGCCAACTTGGTCAAGGCGAATGCAGGCCAACTGTGACATCAATCACCTCACTGACAGTTTCCTGTCGTTTAACATGCCAATGGACGTGCACATTTGTGCTTCGATCTCGATGTTCAATGTCACAACATTGACTGTGTGACTGTGTCAGTTCCGGGCACACTTCGGGCCGAGTGCCCGAGACAAAATTAAAAATAGATCGTGTTTGCCTAGACATTGGCACACTTTGCTCACAAGCCGCACTAATAGAGCACACACACACTCCACACAGTTGGATAGAACACCACTTAGCAGCATTTACGCTTGTTTAATCTGCTAAATTGGCCATTTGGTCACGCATTTCGTTTTGTCGCGCGTTTTGTCCCTTGTTACACTAATGACACACGATAACACAAGTCACGGCTTGTTGGCGACTCTAATTGAGACATTACTTGAGCTGCCTCAGTGCCTCACTCGAGCGACCGTCTATTTGGAAACGAGAGGAGAGTGTACTGTCCCTAAAAATAGCCAGCCACTTGAGGGTGAGCTCACAAGTCGAAGCCAATTGACCCGCGAGGACGCGCGCGTCTTCGTTCACGATAATGATGATGATGGTGATGGTAATGACACTTTGGTGCGCTTCGTTATAGGCTTTATTGTTAAGGTTAAGACATACAAATTGAACAGAACAAATCAATAGAACAGTAATGGAAATGAATTACGAGAATATGTCGCCTGTTGCTGCTGCATTGGACAGGGACTTGTGTGATTAAATGTGTTGGTTAAAGAAATGAGTAAATGCAATTATAAGCCAATAGATCCATCATTGGTTGTTCAATTGTGCCTATTGGGCAATTCGAACACGACCCAGGAAAATGTCCTTGCACTGGACACTGCAGTACACCAAAGTGACAGAATCCAACCGTTCATCTGCAATGACAAGACAAAACAAAAACAAATTGTAACTTACGTAATCGATGATTCAAACAAACAAATCTGGTCTTACCTCCAGGCTTGAGCACTTTAGGACAGTTTGCACATTTCCAGTAACCTTTCTTAAGTTTCTTTGCGCCTAGAATGTACATGCACACAGTCACGTGCGTCATTATCAATCAATAAATATGCACTCATTTAATGTCTACAATACCTTCTTTCTCGTCTATGTAAAGTTCGCCATTAAACTGGCGACACTCGTCGGGAATTTCTGTCTTGTACAGTTCGGGATCTATTTTGTTCAAATAGCTCTTTGCCTCTAGAATTGCCCAATGAATGGGCCTCCAGTACTTGGTTAGATTATGTCCGGGAGTTTGCTTTGAATAGTAGAACAACTCAGATGATTTGACAACTTTACTATGAGTGATATATATTTGTACAAATATAAGTTCAACATTTCAATTATAACAATCTGTACTGTACTCACATGTGCTGTCGACCAAAAGTAATAACCTTAAAGGTGTTCTTTTCCACCTCAAAGGAACCTTCTTCGTAGTGTTGGAACACTTTGGCAGGCAACCAATAGCTTTCATCCTCGGATTCAACAACTTTCACCCACACTACCGTGTGGTGAAAGTTACATGGCATCTGAATCATCTCTCCAAATGGAGTGTCTTCGTCTTCTTTTGAATATATTTTGGGCGGTTTGAACTGATCCTCTTCCTTGTGATACATAATGCGACACGAGTAGCACATGTGAAATAGTTGTGCCTCATCCTGGGCGAGTTTCATCAGCTCTCCCAAACTCTCGTTCATGTCAACTTGTTGGCCATTGGCCTCAATGTATCGATTATGAATGAGCTATAGTGAGAGAAAGGGAGAGAAGAGAGAGAGAGAGAGAGAGAGAGAGAGAGAGAGAGAGAGAGAGAGAGAGAGAGAGAGAGAGAGAGAGAGAGAGAGAGAGAGAGAGAGAGAGAGAGAGAGAGAGAGAGAGAGAGAGGGAGAGAGAACGAGAGAAAAAAGAGAGAACGAGGGGAGAGAGAGGGAAAGAGAGGGAAAGAGAGAGAGAGAGAGAGGGAGAGAGAGAGAGTCAGAGAGAGAGAGAGAGAGAGAGAGAGAGAGAGGGAGAGAGAGAGAGAGAGAGAGAGAGAGAGAGAGAGAGAGAGAGAGAGAGAGAGAGACAGAGAGAGAGACAGAGACAGAGACAGAGAGAGAGAGAGAGAGAGAGAGAGAGAGAGAGAGAGAGAGAGAGAGAGAGAGAGAGAGAGAGAGAGAGAGAGAGAGAGAGAGAGAGAGAGAGAGAGAGAGAGAGAGAGAGAGAGAGAGTAGTGTGTAATGATCATTCAAACGGACACAAACACAAACACTTACCAATTTAATGTCATGCATAATATGTTCAATCGACATATATTGAGCAGCGTTCACTTTGATTCTATTCAAGTCATTTATATTCCTTATCATGATGCAAACTTCATCTCCCTCGCCTAGCTCTCTTCTTGCTTCACAATGATCGATCAACATTTGAGCAAAGTAGGTGACCATCTCGATCATATCGTCCTCAATAGTGGCCTCATTGTCCTCATTGTTTGCACGATAGAACAGCTCGCCAGTAATCAACAGAACACACTCGTCACAGACATCTTTTGTGCTCAGCGCCAAAATTGCCGGTTCCAGGACTATTTTTTCAGGATTATCCTTCCAGTTTTTGTATCTTTTGAGTGCCAATTTCTGTCTACGAACTTTTTGGAAACAATCGTGATGATATACCAGTGGACATTTAGTGCATCGTTTTGGTCCGACCACTTCCTGGTGACATTCAAAGCAAAGAGGGCATTTTGGCTGAACATTTCGTACTTTTGATCTGCTACTACTCGCAGCTTCAAAACGTGCAGGTGTTTCTATTGAGACAAACTGTTGGACAACATTATCATCATCCGGTTGTGAAACATTAGCCGATGAAGAAGTAGAAGAGGAGGAGGAGGAGGAGGTGGAGGAGGAAGAAGAAGTAGAAGAAGTAGAAGAAGTAGAAGAAGTAGAAGAAGTAGAAGAAGTAGAAGAAGTAGAAGAAGTAGAAGAAGAAGATGATGATGATGATGATGATGATGAACAAGAAGAAGAACAAGAAGAACAAGAAGATGGACAAGAAGAAGAAGAAGAACCAGCAGCACTCATGTCTGTTGACATCTCTCTAAACTCATTATCATAATCGTCATGATCATTCGCCAATGATCTCTTTTGAGTTCCGTTTTGATTGTTCAAATTAGTTTGCTCCGTCTCTTGAACACGTTCAATGGTAGTAGTAAGAGGAATGGGATTTTGCTCAAATTCCCGATGATGATCACTATCAAAATGAGACTCCTCGCCATGACTCTCTCCCTCGAATGCTTTCCCACACAATTTGCATACAAATCTAAACTCCATTTGGGGGTTTCGTTCAATACGTTCATAGAGAGACTCTACAGAGTCGAAAGTAGCGTTAGATTTTGGCCACTTTCGATCTGCATTTGGACTGACTTGTTGATTGACATCATCACTAACTTGCATTGGAGCATTCTGGATGTCCGCCAATTTTTGGTGTTTTCGTTTAATATGTTCAAATAAACCCTCTTCAGTGTAGAATGAATCACCACAACGTGGACAGTTGTAATATTTACTTGATCTCATTCTATCAAAACTTTTGTCGGCTTGTTCGGCTTTTCTATCCGCAAGTGAAACTCGCTCGAGCCGCGGTCCTACAGAATGACTCACTTGTCTTAAATATTTAGTAGGATCGCCCAGATTGGCACCATCCTTTGGAAAGTGTTTCTCTTTGACATGTTCAATTGCTTGCGATTTGTATCTTGATGAAAAATGGCGGTAACAACCTTCCCAGATGCATCGATAGCCAACCGAGTTGTGACAGCTCATGTGATTCTTTGGAATTGAATAATTATCATTACTTCTGATATCGTAGGGACATATTCCGCAATTATGTTCACTATTCAATTCCTCAACAAGGTAAACATTTCTAATGGGTTTCTCATCTTTTGGTTTCTCATTTTTTGGTTTCTCATTTTCTGGTTTCTCATTTTTTGGTTCCTCATTTTCTGGTTTCTCATTTTCTGGTTTCTCTTTTTCTGGTTTCTTAATTTCTTCCACTTCTACTTCCTTTGGATTGGGCAATTGAAACTGGGCAAAACCACTCTCCTTCAGTAGTTGGTTGAACTGTTGGTGTTCAATGATTAATGTTCTATTTGGTCGTTCAAGCAAAACATCAAGTGCATCAGGTTGTGGATGGCATACTGTATAAGATTTATAATGACTCGTTTCATTTTTGAGACAAACAAACGCATGCTTTAGTTGTCTCAGAACTTTTATATTGTCTGGTCGGACTCGATTTCGTATAAATGGGAGGCCCGTTTGGTATGGCGAAATGTGCATTTTTACAATTCGTTTGATGTCACTAAATTGGATTTGTGTGATTTGATTAGGTGAATCTTGATGGATGGGGATAGCGAGCGATTGAACAGGTTGCTGTTTCTCTGTATGAATTGGCAATGATAAAGTGTGATTAAACCTCAAGAAGAGGAAAACAAATAACACAACAGCAGCAGAAATCAAGTCGAGCTAGAACGAAATCCGGGCACGCAAGTTGCACGCAAAAATCTCTAGAAGACAGCAAGTCACTATGGAGTTGTACGATGAATGTGGAAACAAGGAATTTCAATTTGACAGACTAATTCACTAAATCATAGATTCACAATCGTAAATTACAGCACCGTTCATGTCAGATGCTCAAATTGTCTACAAAGGTGACAAATTACGAGATAATGTGCATCATTTGCATGGAGAATTAAGAAAGATATCTGTTCCACTGAATAAACATGAATGCGGATGGCAGATCGACTATAGTGTCTCAAGTCGAATTGCGACAGGCGAGTTCTATTCGACCAGCCAATTCGAACCTTCGGTCCAGCACTATTTAAGCCTCTGCTGGACTGGTCCAGAGAGCTTCAGTTCTCTCAGTCATCTCCTTAACCTTTCACCGCGTGCTCAATAAACTCGTGTGAGCTCAAGTGGTCTGTGTTCATTTCTTTTCCCTAGTGTCAGCGCCGTGTCGCGACATTATTTGGAGGCACCACCGGGATACTAGAGACTTTTGTGTCTTGGATCCGGTCATAACCCGTGTCAAGATTACCGTACTGCTTGAGGGCATTCTGTCCGATGACAGAAAGAACAACCACCGCCACCGACGTCGTGGACTCCTGTACAAGATCGACTCTTGGGTCCGCGTACTCAAGTTTGGTCTTACACCAAGTCAGGCTGAATTCTGTGAGACCACTGATGAACTGGTGGAGATCGAACGATTGTTAAGCATCTACCGTGACCCAATGATGGCACCCGAATGTGACTCCACTTGCGACAAGCTGGCTCAAGTGTTCAGACGAGTCTGATGATGAGTGCGACTACGCAACTCTCTCACTTTGAGAAATACCAATGCCCAAGTTCGACGACAGTGTGAACTAGTGACTTACTGTTTGGCCCAAGTACGACGCGTTGGTGCATTCGAACAGGAAGGTAACATCGAGAAATGCGTCCGATTGGAACAATGTCTGGTGGGCAAAGCCACTCGTTGGATCACCGAACTCAAGCCTAACAAGAAGAGTTACCGACAAGCCATCAAGATGATGCGACGGTATTACCAAGATCTTGATGTGCAACAAGCGGAGTTCAACTCCGAGTTGGCAGCTCTACACCCAAGACCGATACAACGTAACGAAAACTCCACTCGTCGTCGAACCAGATCCTAACTAATGCCAAGTTGCTGCAGCTGAACGAGATTTACATTGACGGACATGTCCTACGAACTAATAAAAAGTTGGTCCCAGAATAGTTCCAACACGCCATCAACGAAAAAATACCTCGCATCACAACGTTGAGTGACATGTTGGACGAACTGCTGGTCAAGATCGAAGGAAGTGAGCAGTACATCGCTGAGAACAAAGACAAACCCTTCAGATGTCAGCCTGTTCGAATTAAACAAGCCGACCCGCCGTACTATCCGAAGAGGTTCCAGCAACCCGAACCGATTCGCCAGTAACCAACACCCGGACGTGCCACACGAGAGGAGATCCTCCGTATCGTGGCGAGACACAAGCCACTGCCAACGAACATCAACAACCACAAACACTACCACAAGACGTGGCCTATCAACCCAACTGGCGCGATAGCCCCCAAGCGAATCCCGTTCCAAGCAAGAACCAACAACAGGCCAACAACCAACGTTCGACATTGCTAACTACACAACCAAGAACCCAAACTTGAACACAGGACACGACCAACGTTGCTCTGGACAAGCACCGACGATGAACCATGTCGAGTTTAAGAAGTTCCCAGTCCTGCTCGATCAAGACCCAGTTGATCTTAACCGATGCCTCCGAATTCACGAACCAAAATTCACCAGCACCGATGCTGCTTGGCTGGGGGGAATGGCCGTGGGCAAGCTCACTGAGGGTAAACAGAATCGTCAACTGTCCGCCACAGACTTCGAGGATAGACGTGACTTCGCTTTGAGATGGACACACGCACTCGCTGGAACCCTGGAACCACCAAGGATTGGCGCTTCTCCGATTGTTGGCCCGACTGGTCGATCCTCGGCGAGACCCCCAGGCTGCTGCCCTGGCCCCCGGGGAATGTCGAAAGTCGAATTGCGACAGGCGAGTTCTGTTCAACCAGCCAATTCGAACCTTCTGTCCAGCACTATTTAAGCCTCTGCTGGACTGGTCCAGAGAGCTTCAGTCCTCTCAGTCATCTCTTTAACCTTTCACTGCGTGCTCAATAAACTCGTGTGAGCTTAAGTGGTCCGTGTTCACTACCTTTCCCTAGTGTCAGCGCAGATTCGAGACATATAGTGGATGATGCTCTCTCTCTCTCTCTCTCTCTCTCTCTCTCTCTCTCTCTCTCTCTCAGCTTCAATGGTGGTCACCGTTCACTGGAATGATGATTCAGCACCCATGGACAAACAGCCACTATCACAGAAAGTGCACAACAGCCTCCACCCAACCAATAATAACAAGAATGAGGCATCAAATACAAATCGATTGAACAACATAGAAAAGCAAATCAAACCATTCTGGGCACAGTCGACTCAATCGTACAGCCTGACCAACTAGAGCAATGGTCATGCGAATGTGACTGTACCCCCGAATTGGAAACAAAGTTCACTTAATCACTTTTGATCAGACTGGCAGAGAGAGAGAGAGAGAGAGAGAGAGAGAGAGAGAGAGAGAGAGAGAGAGAGAGAGAGAGAGAGAGAGAGAGGGAGAGAGAGAGAGAGGGTGTTTTTGTTTTTTTTTAATTAGTAAGGGGGAAAGAGGTGTTTTTTTTTTTTTTTTTGTGGGGGAGGGAGAGAGAGAGAGAGAGAGAGAGAGAGAGAGAGAGAGAGAGAGAGAGAGAGAGAGAGAAGAGAGAGAGAGAGAGAGAACCACAGAGACTAAATCATAGACTGTTTGTTCAAATTCCATTGAACAGCATGATGATGATCATCATCATCAAGAAGAAGAACAACAACCAACCATCATTTTGGCCACACTCAATTGGTCAGTAGGCACTCACTTAAACAAACAAATGTTACAAACATAAAGTACAATATTCCACAATGGACAATCTATCAAAGTCTCTTGACCCCGCTGGTTGGGCCTAATCGGCATACACCAAACATTGGCCATTATTGGTTGATTTATTATTATTATAAAGCCAAACCGAACCGTGTGACCAATGACGCGGGCGCGCGCAACAACAGCAACAGAGCAAATAATAATGTTCCTCCACTGTACCATTATTCCCGATGATAGATTGGCTAGTCGATGATTCCGCAAATGAATATGAACAAGTTGCCAATGATGAGACCGAGGATGTGGACCGCGATGGGGTTTGTTTTGATTTGGCAGGTTTGGATGAGGTGAATGATGATCCAGCTGATGTTCGAGACCGTTGTATGGATGGAGAGGATGATGATGACGTTTTAACCAATGGTTGACACTGCTGTGTGGGCGAAGATGATGACGATGACCCAGCCGATGGTTGAGACCGTTGTGGAGATGGTGTGACTTGATGGTCAGACATGATGTTTGAGTTGATTTAACGTTGAGACACATTCAAAAGTCCACAAATTGATTTGTCATCTGCGAACCAGATGACAGATGAGAAGACAATAGTGCCGATAGCAACCAAACGAACACTTGAGACGGCAGAGCGATTTAATGGCGGCTGGCTATGTCACACAAACACGCACGCTCTGGACACACACACACGCACACACACGCACACGCACACACACAGGCACAAATACACGTGCACACTAGTTGCGGGTTGAGGAAGCAAATGTGAACTATATATTGAGTCAAACAGCCACGCGAATCGTGCGCGACACACGGCCGAATCGAAACGAACAGAACTCACAAACGGACGGACGGCGAAATGCGACCGATCAGGACGAAGACCAAGTTCGAACTGACGATTGGAATGGAAAAAGAGAAGAGAGAACGCATGAGAGACGAAGAAGGCGTGTGCATTCTAAAGAAAATGGAGAGAAACTCACGAATATATTCGAGTGCAACAGGCTGGTGCTGACCACTGGCGAGAGTGAAAGCAGATGAGAGATGCCCGAGAATGATGGCCGCCATCATGCCATCGACCATTTGGGTGTGTCTGCTGTGCACTGCTGCTCAGCCCTATTATATAGCATCTATCACCGATCTGTGACAGGACGACTATCAATCGATTTGTTTGCAGTTGCTTCGATCACAGTGACCGCTTCGTAGTAGTTTGATTTGCCTCCTCCAGAGGGCTCTGTTGTCGGCCAATCGAGCAACATTGAGTGCGCAGTTTGTGTGTTAGTCCACTCACTCGCTCGATCGTCGTCTCTCGTCGGCACACCACAGCACTCACTGACTGACTGTGATTGCGATCGGTCGCTTGTTTTGACTTTGGTACTATTCGTCGGCTTCTGGTTGTCGTCGTTGTCGTTGTCACTCACACTCTGGCCACTCACTCTCCGCATTTGTCTTGCTAGTTGTGTTTGTCAGTTTGTCCTCTGTCAGCTCACTCCTGGTGACTCACCACTCTTTAGCGACTATTCTCGAACTGTGAGTGCTCGCTCGACCTGGGCGCGGTCCTGCTCATCAAGTCGACATTGTGTTGTGGTGTGTTCTGTGTGTGTCTCTGTGCCTTCTGTACGTTCGCTCGACTCATCGTCATCATCACACCACTCTACTCGCTTGTGTCGTTGTGTTGAGTGTTGTGCTCTCTCCGTTTCGCTTGTTGCGTCTGTCTGTCTCTTGTGTGTGCACTCGCACACTCGAACACTCGAATCATGGCACCAATGGCCCTTGCCATCACCTTTATGATTGGCGCTCTTGTAACTGATCTGGCTTGCGAGATTTATGTGTGGTGTACCAAGTTCAACGATCCGCCACCCGACAAGCCTGAGGATGAAGACGCGGTGCACAAGGTGGAACCACGCTTTCAGGAGTACTCCTTTATGGTGACCAAGTTCGGTGAGGCTATCCGCACTGGCTTGAAGCTGGACTCCATTGGCTTTATCGTCGGCTATGGAACGCACAGTCATGTCCACGTTGCCGTTGAGAAGGATGGTGGCACCGAGTGTGCCCTCAAGCTGCAGTCTGCTCGTTACACCGCCTTGAAGGAGCGTCCGGGATGGTACACTCGCGCAATGAATGAAGTAGAGATGTTGAAAGCAACTCAAAGCCATCCCAATGTGGTCCAATATCGCGGCTTTCTGATGCTCAACAAGCCGACCGACGACAACCCTGCTCCTTCCTCGCATTTGATCATCAAGACCGAGTACATGATCATGACTCTTGAGGAGATGCTGTGCCACCACATCGAGCAGTTCTCCTACCAGGCCTCTGTCCATTTCGCCAAGGATCTCAGTGCAGCTGTGGAGTTCATTCACTCCAAAGGAATAGCCCACCGTGACATTCATTGTGCAAACGTGATGGTCAACTACGATAAGAAGGCAATCAACAAGGCCGGCCAACTGATTGAACTGCCTTTTAAAGTTATCGACTTTGGCCGCGCAAAGCGATACGACTCGCTGTCCACGATCGCATTGCTCGAATGTGAGTTCAACGGGGGCAGATTAGGTTTCAAAGCACCCGAGAAAAGGCGCAATCCCCTTCAACCCTACAATCCATTCCGGTCGGACTACTTCTCTGTTGGCGTGACTGTGTCTGAAGTCATCTACGGTCTCGATCAGTACCGGGCGATCAAGGCGAAACACGTCCGCTACGATGATGTGGACATTAGTCCCGCGATGGAGCGATGGAAATCGCAGGCAGCCGACGAGGACATGGCCTTCTTCCTGTCGAGTGTCAAGAAGTTGATGTCCCGTTCCTGTTATGCCCGACCTACGATGAGCGAGTTCGCGAATCGTATCGCTCGTCTGTAAGCTGAAGGATGGGTGGTGTGTCTGGTTGGGGGTGAGTGTCTGCTCAATCCAACCAAGACTGCTGCACTACGCCACATTCCCGGTGCCTGAAAAAGGTATCGATGATAACACAATGGACACATCGAAATACTATGTGTCTTACACAACACAACAACATACATTGCCATTACAGTTGTACCACAGTCTAATCCAATCTATTCATTCAATATCAGTCAACAGCAGCCCACACTCTACACTCCACTCACAACAATATGACACTGCTCAATTATTTCTGTGATTTCCAATAAATTAATTTACTACTGAACATAAACGGTAGATCAAATGGTCATCATCATCACGGTGCAGGTTGCGTTGTATTGACACTGCCAAGTACATGTTCAGGGTTCGTACGACAGTGCGGTAGACTTTGGCCGATTGGGTGAAACGGTGCGCGGCATCGGAGTCCGAGTCGGAGGGAGCGAATCTCTTTGTTCTATTTGGCAGTGCCACTAACTTGCGTTTGACAACTCAGCATAATCCATAACCAGTGCGTTACTGATCGATAAGTATCAATTAACCATTTCGCTTTAAGTCAACTTACTAACATTTGCTTGTGTTCTTAGTTACTCTCGCGGCATGCAGCGCTCGAATCCATTCGCTCAAGTCCATCTACTGGTCACGGCTGCACCGCCTGATTCAAACAAGTGCGCCAACTGGCCTCGATTGACACCAACTGGATCTGAGTTGCCGGCGTGCCATGCAGCGCTCGAATCCATTCGCTCAAGTCCATCTACTGGTCACGGCTGCACCGCCTGATTCAAACAAGTGCGCCAACTGGCCTCGATTGACACCAACTGGATCTGAGTTGCCGGCGTGCCATGCAGCGCTCGAATCCATTCGCTCAAGTCCATCTACTGGTCACGGCTGCACCGCCTGATTCAAACAAGTGCGCCAACTGGCCTCGATTGACACCAACTGGATCTGAGTTGCCGGCGTGCCATGCAGCGTTCGAATCCATTCGCTCAAGTCCATCTACTGGTCACGGCTGCACCGCCTGATTCAAACAAGTGCGCCAACTGGCCTCGATTGACACCAACTGGATCTGAGTTGCCGGCGTGCCATGCAGCGCTCGAATCCATTCGCTCAAGTCCATCTACTGGTCACGGCTGCACCGCCTGATCCAAACAAGTGCGCCAACTGGCCTCAATGGACACCAACTGGATCTGAGTTGCCGGCGTGCCATGCAGCGCTCGAATCCATTCGCTCAAGTCCATCTACTGGTCACGGCTGCACCGCCTGATCCAAACAAGTGCGCCAACTGGCCTCGATTGACACCAACTGGATTTGAGTTGCCGGCGTGCCATGCAGCGCTCGAATCCATTCGCTCAAGTCCATCTACTGGTCACGGCTGCACCGCCTGATTCAAACAAGTGCGCCAACTGGCCTCGATTGACACCAACTGGATCTGAGTTGCCGGCGTGCCATGCAGCGCTCGAATCCATTCGCTCAAGTCCATCTACTGGTCACGGCTGCACCGCCTGATTCAAACAAGTGCGCCAACTGGCCTCGATTGACACCAACTGGATCTGAGTTGCCGGCGTGCCATGCAGCGCTCGAATCCATTCGCTCAAGTCCATCTACTGGTCACGGCTGCACCGCCTGATCCAAACAAGTGCGCCAACTGGCCTCAATGGACACCAACTGGATCTGAGTTGCCGGCGTGCCATGCAGCGCTCGAATCCATTCGCTCAAGTCCATCTACTGGTCACGGCTGCACCGACTGGTCCAAATAAGTGCGCCAACTTGCCTCAATGGATGCCAACTGGATCTGAGTTGCAGGTGCGCCATGCAGCGCTCGAACCCATTCGCTCAAGTCCATCTACTGGTCACGGCTGCACCGCCTGATCCAAACAAGTGCGCCAACTGGCCTCAATGGACACCAACTGGATCTGAGTTGCCGGCGTGCCATGCAGCGCTCGAATCCATTCGCTCAAGTCCATCTACTGGTCACGGCCTCACCGCCTGATCCAAACAAGTGCGCCAACTGGCCTCAATGGACACCAACTGGATCTGAGTTGCCGGCGTGCCATGCAGCGCTCGAATCCATTCGCTCAAGTCCATCTACTGGTCACGGCTGCACCGCCTGATCCAAACAAGTGCGCCAACTTGCCTCAATGGATGCCAACTGGATCTGAGTTGCAGGCGCGCCATGCAGCGCTCGAACCCATTCGCTCAAGTCCATCTACTGGTCACGGCTGCACCGCCTGATTCAAACAAGTGCGCCAACTGGCCTCGATTGACACCAACTGGATCTGAGTTGCCCGCGTGCCATGCAGCGCTCGAATCCATTCGCTCAAGTCCATCTACTGGTCACGGCTGCACCGCCTGATCCAAACAAGTGCGCCAACTGGCCTCAATGGACACCAACTGGATCTGAGTTGCCGGCGTGCCATGCAGCGCTCGAATCCATTCGCTCAAGGCTCTCCGGCAACCAGTCGCGGCAAGACTCGCTCGACTCAAGCAAAGCGCGCTCATTCAATAGATTCGATTCAATCTGGTTCTTTTTGGCTCGGCAGCAGCCAGGAAGGAGTGCAGCACCGTCCTCTCCGGCAACCAGTCGCGGCAAGACTCGCTCGACTCAAGCAAAGCGCGCTCATTCAATAGATTCGATTCAATCTGGTTTTTTTTGGCTCGGCAGCAGCCAGGAAGGAGTGCAGCACCGTCCTCTCCGCCATCCAGCCCCGGCAAGACTTGCTCGACTCAAGCAAAGCGCAATCATCAGGTTTCGGCAGCACGGCCAGAAGCTAACAAGTGCAGCAAGTGCCTCCACTCGAGGCGCTGCCAGCAAAGGAACCATTCGGCATTGTCCATCCACTGGAAGCGCTGGACCAAGAGCTGCAGCTCGAGCTTAACAAGCTGTAGTGAGCCTAGTTGCACCACACGTCACAGACACATGTGAACATGCATGTCGGTACTCAGTGCCAAACGGCTCATTTCTGGAACACCGTGGTTCGGGTGGAGGTGGCCACTGGTCTCGCCAACAAATCATATAATGCTGCACTCTCATCCATTCAAACAACAACACCAAACACAATATGATAGACATACATACACACTGGTACAGACAGACAGAGAGGTCATATGTCAGAGGTCAAGTCAGGTCAACCCAACACACCCACAGGACTGTCCACTGCACCTGAACCGTTTTACCTTGCATAGATTTGCCAAAACATACCAACCACACGAGTACAAACACATCACTCTTCCGATTGAGATTATTAAATATGAATTATGAATATTTCGGTTATATTATGTTATGTTGTGCACTCACGGGTTGTTTACTATTGTTTACAATAATAATACGCTTTGAAATGTTGTTTTATTTCAATATTTAAATTAGATTTAGGATTTAATGTGCAAATAGACAGGATGATTGTGTGGATATAGCCTGCTTGAAATTTGAATCCAAACTTCGCTCACTGACGGCATCAGCCAGTCTGCAGTCGTACACTTGGCCTTTTGCTTGTTTCTGTTCGGTTTTTTCGGTGTTTTTGGTGTCTTTGACTTTATTCGTCACACTGTAACCCTTGACCACTCATCATCAACCCATTCACTCAGTACGACAGGTCTCGACAGTGATCGTGTACTGTTTGTGTTTGCCTCGTACTCGCACTCGCCGTCGTCCGTGTCCTCGGTGGTGGCCACCACTCATAACTTTGCACTCACAGCACCGTTTCTCTTGCTCCGAGTGTCGTTTTGCTCGTGTTGATGTACTGATTCGTGTCGACTGGTGTTCTCGTGTCTGTGACTACTTTCTCGTGTCAGCTCGTTCCGTTTGCACCCACACACTCACCACCCATTACTGAACTATGCCGAGCATTGCTAATGCCTTTAGTGCTGCAGGCCGCCGAGTGGCGTCCTGGTGGAGCACCATCCGTGGTGCTAACTACAGCCTTGGATGCATTCGCCGTCGTCTACCACGCTACGAGGCCAATGATGAGGTTGTGCAACAGGTTGAGGTTGGGGCCAACCAAGAAACAGAGTCTATGTCATTGCCTTCGTCATTGCCACCGCTTGTGTCTATGCCTGCGCCAGAGCTTGTGAAAGAACCTCCGTGTTATCGTTTCGTTTTGGAGGAGAATGCAGAAGCGATCAGCTCTCGTCTGGCTATTGACTCTTTCGGGGAAAAGGTCGGAAAAGGCACGTTTGGACAGGTGTTTGTGGGCTATGGGAAGCTCTCGGATGGGGACACCACCGCCACTCGATATGCACTCAAGGTGCAGTCTCGCAAGTACATGACTGGTGACGCCAAGAAAGCGTGGTACTCCCATGCTCAGCGCGAGGTCAACATCCACCAAACTCTGCATCATCCCAACGTGGTGCATATGTTCAGTTATGTGTTCCTGGACAAGACTGACCCCAACAAACCCACAAGTGCGCAACACATGGTGATGAAGACATCGCTGTCCGATGATTCTCTTTCTGGTCTGCTGAAGAAAGTCAACAAACTTTCTACTAGTGCTTGTGTCTTTCTTGCCAAAGAGTTCTGCGATGGGCTTGAGTACTTGCACTCCAAGTTCATCTGTCATCACGATCTCAAATCTGGAAATCTAGTGGTCAACTATAGCCAGGAAAATGCCGACAGTGAAGTGCATCTGCTGAGCGTCAAAATCATCGATTTTGGCCATGCCAAACGCTACGACTCGGCGGACCAAGTGATCGAACGCCACTTGACTGCAGGAACGCCCTTCTTCAAGGCCTTGGAGAAGGCCATTGGCATTCCGTACGACCCGTACAAATCTGATGGCTTCTCGCTGGCCGTGACCATCTACCAGGCATTGATGGGTAGAAAGGAACTGGAACTGGCCAAGAAGATGAACACTAGTTTCTTCGCAGTCAGTGTAGAGTACATTGCTTCGTTGAAGCAGCTGAAGGAGAAGGACAAGGACAAGTACTTTCTGGCAGCAATGCTTCAGAATCTTCTGATGGAAGAGCCTAATTTCCGTTCTTCAGTTGGTGATTTTGCTCGCAGTATCGCTAATTTGTGAATCAACTTGATGGTGTTGTGTGAGAGTGATTGAGTCTCAATCAGAACTGAACACAACACAAGACAGAACCGACTCTCTCAATCGGCAACACACAATCACCAATACCAAAACAACAACAACAACAATGACAGTACACACACACACACACACACACACACACACACAATAGGGCACCCGTTGCACACGACTGTCTATTCCATATATTACAATATGTGTCACAACAATCAATTATTATTGTTCTATTTTCAATAAACAGTTTCCTTATTTTATAACGAAAGAATCGGTCTCTTGAATTAAAAGCTCATTTTCTCGTATCGGACGCGCGCGCACACACACATCATAAGTCAGTCAATCAGTCAGTGCCATGCATTGCCATTGGCGGTGCAGAGGGGACGAGATGCCGAGAGAGAGAGAGAGAGAGAGAGAGAGAGAGAGAGAGAGAGAGAGAGAGAGAGAGAGAGAGAGGGAGAGAGAGAGAGAGAGAGAGAGAGAGAGAGAGAGAGAGAGAGAGAGAGAGAGAGAGAGAGAGTCAGCAGCCGAGCCGAGACGGCAGCAGCCAACTGAGTGGTCATCGGTGCGGGCAGCGTATTGAATCGGTGCCCTGTACCTTCGCTCTAGGCAGCACCAACCAGCCGAATGACTTCATTCAGGCCATGGTACAGTGGTGCCACACCTATGGACCACCACCGCCAGAAAGAAAAGAGTCTATCACCTCAGCCAACAGACTGTGTGTGTTGTGTTGTTTGTGTGTTAGTGATACGGACCACTCGATTGATGAAAGCAAACACATGTCTCGGTGTGTGCGGTGCTGTGGGGCGCGCACATACAAGCGATTAGTGTCCAAATAAAAACTAAGAGAGTAGGTTAACCGTTTTTCAGTGCCCGCCATCTTACCCTACAGAGTGCAAAAGGGGGTTCGCGGCACGCGGTCAGCAAAGATCGCTTCAATGATGTGATCGACTGGGCAATGTAATATGTCGAGAGTAAGATGACCGTTTTTCAGTGCCCGCCATCTTACCGGACATGTACAGTCGATTCACTGGTTCGGTGTTGACACTGGTGCTCTGTGCCACCTTCTCAAGAACTCGTACAGTACTTGGCTCGGTTGTGCCAGAAGAGACAGACTTCAATGCTAGTAAAATAATCGACCGGAATGCGGTCGTTGCTGTTGGTTTGTTGCTGCTACAGGCGTATGGCCATTGGCCACTGAAGCATCGATAAGAGTTCTTTCCTTCGATGTATCAATGGCGGTACAATGACAACGGTGAGCACAGTTGTTCGTCCACATCCCTGGTGGATACCATCTTAGTGCTGCAAGCTGTGCTCAAAATGAGGTTGGCGAGGATGGCTGGTTGGTGGGACACATCCTGAGTTTGTGCTTCATGTCCCTTTGATTGTTTGACTCTCAACAATCGGCCTAAAAAGATTAATAACATTAGTAAAGAGAGAGATAGATAGAGAGAGAGAGAGAGAGAGAGAGAGAGAGAGAGAGAGAGAGAGAGAGAGAGAGAGAGAGAGAGAGAGAGAGAGAGAGAGAGAGAGAGAGAGAGAGAGAGAGAGGCAAACAACACAATATAGTAACCAATTTTAAGTAGAAGTTGTCCAAGAAGTAACACGATGACAACACCAAAGAACTATTTGTCGAGATTCTGTGCTGTTGATGTTGTCGGCGCAGGATGACTGGCCAGAGGGGAAGGAATGCTTTCTCGCCTCTCTCGCATCTCTCCTCTCTCTCTCTCTCTCTCACCCTCTCTCTTTCTCTCGCCTCTTTCTCTCTCGCCTCTCTCCTTCGCCCTCTCTCGCCCTCTCTCTCTCTCTCGCCCTCTCTCTCTCTCTCGCCCTCGCCCTCTCTCTCTCTCTCTCTCTGTCTCTCGCCCTCCCCTCTCTCTCTCTCTCTCTCTCTCTCTCTCTGAAGAATGACAAACTCTCTCCTTTCTTAGATTGCCATTCGATCTGAACGCTATTGAGAAAGGCATCAATGTTGACAAAACGTTGTTCGGCAGTCGAGCAGCACAAGAAGTCCGAGTGAACCGAGTGAACACAGAAGACTGGTGCTTATGTATTTGGCGGTGGTGGTTGTGGTCAGGGTGGTGAAGATGTGTCTGAGTTCTTCTGATGAGATCGATGTCATCGAGGGTGTGAGTGTGTACGTCTGCAGAAGTGCAATGTCAGTTCAATCAAATACGACGAAAGAGCATATGACTGGACTTCTTCTTACCTGTAATATAGAGAAGAAGACAGCGCCAGACCGCGCGGTGCAGGGGCACCGACGTCACCACCAACAGCAGCAACAGCACCTCGACCAGTCAGTTCGTTATCCAAATTGGTTTCATGACACTTCACGGGCACAGCAGCACCAGTTGGTGGTGGTTAGATAGATTGTCAATTTGGTGTAAGTGACTGACCACAACAACAAAATGCAGCAATCGAGTGCAAGTGCGATGATGGTGCGCAATGATCAATGCACACTAGTCACGACGACGACGATGATGATGATGGCCAATGTGTTGGTGATGCCGTTCTGTGACGGCTGTTGGGCAAGCCATTCATGCCGCCTTCATCATAACCATTATGGTGGATCTGAATCTGGATCTTATCTTGAAATCCATTTGCAACTCCCGAATTGCCTTCGTCCACTGTCGTGTGCAGTTCTTGTTGCTGCGCTGTGTGTACAAATGGTTGCTTTTGTCGATAGCCGACTGCGGTTGGCTGTGCTTGGCTGGTGCTGCATGAGTCTTCCATGGAGGCCCAGTGCCAGTTTCTATCTTGGATGTACAACTGGCGGTACAAATGGCAACGGTAGGCACAGTGACACATCCACAGTCCAGTATTGGTGACGACCATATAACCAGACAGAGTGCTGCAAACTCAAAATGAGTTCCGAGAGGATGGCGTACTCGGCGGTGGAACACATCGTTAGTTAGTGGTTCATCTCTCACTCAATCACCTGTGCGTGGTACAAAAACATACTCGGTCAGAGAGCGGGACACACAGAGAGAGAGAGAGAGAGAGAGAGAGAGAGAGAGAGAGTGAGTGAGAGAGAGAGAGAGAGAGAGAGTCAACATCAGATCTTTGTCCTCAAAGTCACTCTTCTCATTCTTGCTTTGCTGTTTGCTTGTGATGCTGCTGCCATAGCCACGACGTCCCACAGAGTGAAAGGTAAAGTTGTGATGATTCGAGTATGGATTCGATTCACCACCAAACTGTTCCACGTCCGATCCACCACCAAACGAGCCAAAGTGAGTGCCAGCACCCAGGTCGAGCTGAATCGAAACAGTCTCATCTCTCACTCCACTTGGTCGTTTGTGAGGCGATCGCGAACGGCGACTCTTCAGTGAGTGACTGTACCCAATGGGCATGACTACCTCGCCATCTGAGAAGTCCTCATCAGTCAGTTCAAAGTTGTCGCGAACCAAATGCCGTGGGGCGGCACGTTGTTGATAACGTGGCTGCAGAGTGGTTGTTGTTGTTGTTTGGTTGGCGAATGTTTCGATCGTGGCTTCACATAGTCCTGTGGCAACACTTCTGAGATGTCTGTGTCTGAGTCGACCAAATTGTCCGAGTCCACTGCCACTTTGCCTGCCTCCAATGTCTTGTCGGTTGTGTTGTTGGTGCGGGTTTGATCGTTCTTGTTATATGTTCGCGTATTGGTCGAAGATCGGCCAGTGGTGATTGTAGTTGTTATTGTGCCATTGGTTGTACCATTAGTCCATTGGTAGTACTATTGGTGGAGGATGGCCCGCCATCGGAACCGTTCATGCACGACTCCACCAGATTGGTGATCTCTTTTGCACAGTTCGATGCGACCACTGCCACCAAGTCAGAGGACGACTTTCGAATGGGCATTGGATCGTAGGCAATGTCAGAAATCTCGATGTGATACTCGCCGTGCTCTGTGACATCAGTGACGAGTGCTCCATAATCGAAGGGCGGCTTCTGATTCTCGAGCAGACTGTGCACTGGACTGTCCTCAAGTGAACTCGCCATTCGGGGGCATTCTGCTCTAACAATTGGCCATACTCGTTGTGGGCCTTTATCGTACGTGCCGAAGAAGCTTGCGTCGTGTATGGAATCGATCGGGGCTCACTTGAGCGCACCATGTTCGACTCGGTGCTGCTGAACATCATGGTCGTCCACGAGTGAGGGCGGATTTGTCGACTCAAGATCGAGCACTGAACCAGCAGTGGACGAGTGATCCGACATGATCAGCGTGGAGGATGAGGCTATCGATTTTGAGTGTGAGTTTGTGCTTGAGTGACCCGCGGTGAGAGTCGAACTCGACAGACGGGAACCTGGTTTAGGCTAGAAATGCAAATAGAACTCGTCAATTAGTGAGTCGAACAACAACATAAATGAGTCGCCGAGTGACCGAACTGAACCGAACTGTACGGAAACTGTGCGTCTCTGCAGGCATTCGATTGTGTATGGACATACCAAGTCCAATAGTCAAATGGATAGTTTCATTGCACCTGTCTATTGCATAACTCTCTCTCTCTCTCTCTCTCTCTCTCTCTCTCTCTCTCTCTCTCTCTCTCTCTCTCTCTCTCTCTCTCGCTCGCTCTCCCTCTCTCTCATTAAGCTGCTACTGCTCCTATGCCGTGAGTGAGTCTTCACCCGGCCAGTGACACTATACTTACTTTGGGTGCAGATGGTGTAAGTACGCGCGTCATCGTCGTCCATTGAGCCGGTCGCTTCTGCTTTGGAACAAGTCGAGCTGCTGCTGGTGACAAGAGAGCTGCTGGCCTGACTTGTGTTGTGGTGCCATGAGTTGGAATGTTGCTCATTTGGCGTTTGGTGGTTTCCACTGGCACTGTTGGCACTGGCACTGCCGCCTCGGCCACCACCAATCGATTTGCCATTTGGTCGGACATGCGCGCCCGGCAATGGTGAGCCGCCACCGCCCATTGCAGTTGGTGGCGCACTGCTGGTTGTTTGTCGATTATTATGACTCACTTCTGGATGGGTTGCGGGTTGCATTGCCATTGCGTTATTAGTTTAGTTGTAACGAGCAGCGTCAAACTTGATAGCCGCCGCCTCCAGTAGCATTTGAGTTTCAATCTCGTCACCCTACTCAATCAGTGAGCTGAGCGATGAATGACACTGAGAGAAAATCACTGGCCTGTTCTCCACATAGAACTGCATCTCCTGGTCTTCCACTGGTGCCTGTGGAGTAAGTTGATAATGGTGCACTTGGTGGACTTGATTGAAAGGATGATGGCTTGGATGGTTGTTGTTTGGAGTGGTCGGGCCAGATGATGATGCATTCGGATTCTTCTTGTACACTCGAGGCGATTTGCCCTGACTAATTGTGCTGATTGACTTCTTAGACTTGTGGGCCTCCTCCTTGGGCATTGCAGATTGAATGCACAAATGGTGGCACACCGTCTACAAGTGCACTTGGTGAGCAGATAGTCGTAATCGTCGTCCTCTCCTCCACTCACCACCAGCGGTGAAAGGCCTGATGGGGGAATGTTGAGGAGGCCATTCTGGGGATGACGTTGCTGAAGTTGAAGTTCGTTGGTTGGTGGAACGGGCAGAGGCTTCTTTGGTGGTCGACGAGGAAGTGGTGGCGATGGCGAAACGATGTGAGGCTTACTCACGGGTGGAAGTGGCGGTGGTGGTGGTAGTTGCTGTTGAGGCGTGTGTTGCGATTTGGACATTCGTTTGGCTGCCACGGGAGTTGGCTTTACCATTGGAGCTGCGGCTGCTGCAGCTGCGGCTGACTGGTGACCAGTCGAGACCAGACCAGAAATGTTCTCCGTTTTGCTCACACACATCGGTGCAGTAAAGTCGTCAATCAGTTGCTCTTTGAACCGCTGACTGTAGTCAGTGGGCGCCGGATCGTCGCCAATGTCTGCGTCCAGAAAGGACGAACTGCCACCATTGGACTTGCCATTGAGATTGCCCAAGTCACAGCAGCTGATGTCATACTCGGAGGTGATGGCATTGGCACTGTTGGCACTGACGCACTCTCCAGCACCGCTGCCTTGTTATCACAGATTCGCGAGTTAGCCGGCAGTGTCGCATAGATTGAGTTCATTGTCTGGCCCGAGTACGAGTTCACCATTCGTTGGTCGAGTGGCGATGCTGAGCTACTGCTGGCCAGATTCGTAAAGGCGGCCGCTGCGGTAGATTTGTGATCCGACTGTGATGTAGAACTGCGAAGCATCTTAGTGCCAGATGGCTCTGAGTGGGTTAAGCCAATGCTGCCGTGACTGCTCGAACGGGTCACCTTGTTCAGACCGACATTGATGTGGCTGTTGTTGCCGTTGTTGGGAGTTGAAAGACCATTCGGAGCATCATTGTAGGTGTGCATCATGTCTGTCATGGCACGATTGAGTGTCTGTTGTTGTTGCGTTGCTGTGCTTGAGACTCGCATTGGGACTGTCCGACAGTAGGTTCTTGGTCAAATTGTGTAACATCTGAATAGCGCCCAGATCGATCATTTTGCGCTGCTCCACCACCGAACGAGCGGACAGATTCGACAGTGTGATGCACTCATTGGACACAATCGCCAGTGAGGCAGACTTGAGTTGCTCCAACAGAATGGATATCACATTGCGGGAGCGAAGTATCTCGAGTAGGTCTTCTTGTGTGGCAATGAATGAGGATACGTTACGGAGAATGCCACCACTGTTCTCCATGATGGCCAACTGGTGACGAGACTGGCCCTTGGAAGGAGTGGACAAGTTCGAGGAGGATGAAGAACAGACGCTCGAGCTAATATTCGAAGTTAGAGTCGTGAGCAGAAACTCCAGCGATCCGGCCACCTTGCAAAAGTCTGACTTTTTCGGTGAACAGTGAACAGAGGTCAGGTTGAGCAGCGGCTCCAGCAGTGCATTCATCGTGTGCACATCCTGAATGGTCATTGCGGGTCGAGCCAGGTGTGTCACCGCCTGAGTGTCACGCATGATCTGCTTGCTCGAGTAGTCCGTCTTCCAGGACAGATTGTGCAACACATTCGCCAAAGCCTGTACCAAAAGTAGATTGTTGATGGCTGGGGCCGCCTGAAGAGTGTGCACCAACATGCTCATGAAGGGTCGCATTGAGCCGAGTAGGGACTTCACATGAGCATTGTTCGCGGTCATGTGAGCGAGAATGTTGAGCGAGTACTGGCGCAGTTGGTAGCACTGCTCGTTCGCATTCGACTCCTGGTGCAACCGATAATCACTTTGAATCACCTGTGCACGGTACGAAACATACTCGGTCAGAGAGCGGGGACAGAGAGAGAGAGGGAGAGAGAGAGAGAGAGGGCGAGAGAGAGAGAGGACAGAGGGACAGATGAGCTGGTCACATGTTTGTGAGTGCGCGCTGGCCCGGGCCACCACCGTCACCGAGAGCGAGTGTGTTGTGTGTGCCGTAGTACGGCGAGGACAGACAAAATGACTGAGCGGCAGGATGATGATGATGGTGTGGTGGTGGTGGTGGTCGAGTCGAAAAAGATGGTTATGTGAGAGAGTGGGTGAGAGAGAGAGAGAGAGAGAGAGAGAGAGAGAGAGAGAGAGAGAGAGCGGGACAGAGAAAGAGAGAGAGAGAGAGAGAGAGAGAGAGAGAGAGAGAGAGAGAGAGAGCGAGACAAAGTTTGCATGTTGTTGACGAGACCGTTCGACGGAGTGACCAGGTCACACTCGTGGTCCAGCTCGTCCTGTGCAGTGGGACTTATCTCAGAGCCACTGGATTGCATCTCGTGGTGGTGGTGTGGTGGTGATGGGGCGAGTGATGGTGATGCTGCTCCATCACGGGGAATCTCATTTGTCAGGGACTAGGCCGATGCAGTTGGTGGTGGTGGTGGTGGTGATGTATGCTCACAGACAGCCAACATTCACTCACAGTGAGAGGCGAATGGTCAATTCAACAATTACGGCACCCAATGCCCGCTCACATGGATTCGATGATGTTACAGAGACGCGAGGGAGGAAGTGTGTGTGCCGAGTGTGGCGATGGTGTGGGCCAAGTGGTGGTCGACTGCTGATGGCGTGGTGTGGCACACACGAGCGAGCGAGAGTGACACTCACTACACAAAGGCCAACGGTCATCGGTGAGCACACGAACAAGAAGAAGGAATTGAGTGAGTGAGAGTGATTCGAGCAGAGGAGAGGTGAGAAGTGTGAAGAATTTGAGAGTGGTGATATGAAGAAGCAGAAGAAGAAGAAGCGGCCACTTGTCCGGCCTCACAGGCACACACATTGAGTGCAGTACACAGAACCACACAGCGCGCGTGGGGCACTGTGACCACTCACTCTCACCACGCCACCTTTGAGGCGATCGTCAAAGACCTTGAGGTCAGTCAGTCGGTGGTGGTAAGATGGTGGTGGTGGTGAGTGAATGCGGTGTCGCGCTGGTTGGACCAGTTGTTTATTGAGCTCGTATTGTGGCTACCTCGAAGACGAACGCTGAGAGCGTTGCCTCGAGTGTCGTGTGTTGAGTTGAGTGCTGTGTGTGTGCAGCAATGTGCCCCATCCGAGCACAGTCACTCACTCTACTCTACACCTTCTACTCGATCTCGTTGCAGTGTGCACACAGATCGACTTGGACAGACCAGTGCAGTGCACAAACTATGTTTGCGCGCGCTATCGTCTTCAGACCAGGACAAACGTCCACTGCAAATGCAGTTGCAAAAGGATAAAAGAAGATACTCTCTGCGGCACACACACACACACACACACACACACACACACACACACACACACACACACACACACACACACACACACACACACACACACACACACACACACACACACGACCATCGCCATCGAGTGCCGACTCACGAGTGCACAAGAATACGGTCATTGCCAATCATGAACAGTTCTTCCACAGCAAGTCCAACAGTGGACAGATCAAGACCGCATCGAAGTACTTTGACCGGCACGCTGCGGCACTGAGTTCGATGGCTCACGAAGACGTGTACCGCACTGGCTCGGATGGCTCCTCTCAGTCGGCCTATGCTGGCTCGGCCAGTGGCCTCAGCAACAACAGTTCGCAGGTGCCACTGCCAACATCGAAGCGCGCCAGTAGTCAAGAGCCGTCCAACAAGGCAAAAAAAAGGCTCGAACAACAGCTCAAAAGGTAGCTCCTCCAAGGGCAGCTCATTCCTGTTTAAGCTGAGCAATTCCTCCTCGTCGCACAAATTGGGCTCACACAACTCGAACAGTTCGGGCTGTTTGTCTCCTACGGGCAGTGGTGGACAGGCCTCTTCGAGTACTAAAAACTCCTTTACTAAAATCAACTCGAAGATTGCGTCACTTTGGAAGCGAAGCAAAAGTACACACGACAAGTTGGACCAAGACGCACTGACCGCCAATCCGAGCAAGAACATGAAAGCGTCTGATTTGAATCGAAATGCTTCTGGTCGAAGGTAATGTGCACTTTCTCTTTTTTTTTCTCTCTCTCTCTCTCTCTCTCTCTCTCTCTCTCTCTCTCTCTCTCTCTCTCTCTCTCTCACTCTCTCAAGCACACACCTAATGATGATGTTCGTTTGTTCCGTTTTATGAGTACACAAGTCGGGTGTAGCTATGTGGACCAGTACCAGTACAAGGTGAAACAACACTACTACATGGGACACGTTGGACAGTAGATTGAGAATCGATATTATCCGAGCAATTAAAAAAAGTGTGATAGACCGAAATGAGACTAATTCGATATGATCAGTGTGCGCTTGGCCAACAAACGCAAACATAAACGCATTGAACGAAACAGTTTGAATGACGACTCTAGTTTGACCGAGATGCAAAGGGCACCAGTGCATGTGTCCACTCAACATTGGTGACAACAAAACAGAGTACATTAAAAGAAAGAGAGAGAGAGAGAGAGAGAGAGAGAGAGAGAGAGAGAGAAAAGTAGCTGAACAATATGCAAAGACAATATGTGAGATATACAAAAGCCGAAAATAGCTCTGCTTGGTCAGTGTGCACTTGACCAACAACACACGCACACACTCACCTCTGTCTGTGGCCCAACAGCACCAATTTTGTAATTGGCCGCAGTGGTCCGAGAATGATTTTGTTGTTCATTCTCAAGTCCAACAAAAAATCATAACTACACTGTGGATGAGGTACATAGACGAAGTCGGCCTGACTAATTAGCTCGAGCATTCTTGCCAACGAGTGTAGTGCATGTGAGTGCAATTACCACTATTTAATCGATATACTGCAGAGTTATAAGTACAGAGATAATGGTTCAACTGCCAGACTGCAGAATTCAATTGGCCAGAGGCAGTGAGGCATGTTGGCAATGACAATTGTTGGCCACTGGCGAAACACTTGGGGTGCGACCTGGCTTTCACAGGGTGAAGGTGCTCTGGTTGGAGAGACAGAATGGAGTTTGTGCTCGAAAAGACACAAATGGACACAGGTTTCCATTGATTAAGTCGAATGTGGCAGTACGCAAGTGATTACCCAGTAGTCATACACACTCACTCACACAGACTTACCTGACATGACATTGGTTGGCTCCGGCGTGCAAACCTGCCCGTGCTCTGCTCGTCATAATGGCTTCTCTGCATTGCATTATTAGTTAACAAGAGTCTTAGCATCATTGCCAAGCCAAGCACAATCATTTGTGTAACACCATTCAGTACTTTGGTTTGCAGTGGTGGACACAGGTAGTCAAGTCTGTCAAGAAGTCAAGAAGTGAGAGAGACAGGAACATTGCCCCATGGCAATCGGTCGGTGCAAGACACAAGGACCAGCTCAACTTTACAGCTCAACTCACCTCAACTTTTGGCTCACTCGATGCCGTACCATATCGAATTGAGCTTTTCCTGTGTGTTATATTCGCAGAAATGATGACCCCAATAGTGCTAATGGTGGGCCTGGCAGCGCCATTTGGTGGGAATAGAGTTACTCACAATTCGGCAACAAGAAACTCAGGCTCGATCAGGACAACTATTGCGTTTATTGCTGATTCACGGTTGTGTGTCTGTGTGTGGGTGTCAATCTCTGTTCATGTCTGTGTCTGTGTTGGTGTGTTGGTGTGTATTTTAAAATCAATAATTATAAAACAAGCGAACAAAAGTGCATTTGAGCACACCACAAAGGTGACATGTTCGGTCAATTAATAGTCAGTCAATAGTTGATGTATGCCAACACACGAAAGTTGTCTATTTCGCTGACAATTTGGCCCACGGCTTGTGCACGTTCCAGTGCCATTTCGACATCTACAAGAAGGCAACAAATCAAATTGAATTGTACATTCCAACAGAATTTAGTTTTCCTTACCGGCTTCGTCAAGTATTCCCACTATAGTTGGATTATTAATGGGATCGTTCCGTGGATTAGGTACGAAACGTGGAACAGGTTCACCACCAGCTTGGACACCAATCGGCAACTGCTCTTGAGGAAGCTCAGCCTGGATACCAATCGGCAGTTGTTCCTCAGCAGGCCCAGCCTGGGCAACATTAGGATTCAATTCTCCAACCAGATCTTGAAGCCTTTCGCCAATCTGCCGGTAATGTTCCTCTCCCCACGGCTGTGGCTCATGCTCTCCATCTAATAGACACAATACATTGAGTACACCAATTACTCACTCATTACAGTTGTGTTTTGTGGATCATACCGGACGATGAAGAAGAAAAAAATGAAGCCAGAGAAGAAGTATCCCCAGAATAGTAAAATGGAGTCGGGCTGGTCGATGATGGCGTGTTATCCGAGTAAGGCTCCGAAGCCGACTCTGTGTCCGAATCACTGCCATCATCTCGAGCAGGTTGCTGGTTGATGTCCATCCTTCAACAGGTTGGTGAGTGTGTGTGTGCAAACGGAACAAGTTGACACGATAAAGTGAACACAGACACGAGAATGCCAGTTGACACGAATCAGTAGATCAATACGAGCAAAACGACACTCGGATCGAGAGAAACGGTGCAGTGAGTGCAGAGTTGTGAGTGCTGGCCACCAATGAGCACACAGACGAAGGCGACTGCGAGTACGAGGCAAACACACAAACAGTACACGATCACCGTCAAGACCTGTCGTACTGAGTGAATGGGTTGATGATGAGTGGTCAAGGGTCACAGTGTGACAAATAAAGTCGAAGAAACCGAAAACACCAAAAACCTACGAACAGTAGCAGGCAATAAGCCGAGTGTGCGACTGCTGCTGTGAGTGAGCGGTTGTTTGGGTTCAAATTTCGCATTAGCTATATCCACACAATCTCCCTGACTATTTGCACATTAAATCCTAAATGTAATCTAAATATGGAAATAAATCAACATTTCAAGGTATTTTATTATTGCAAATAATAGTGCACATACTCGCGAGTGAACAACATAACATAATATATCCGGAAAATTCATAATTCATAATTCATAATCATATTGGGTTGAGTGATGTGTTTGTTCTCGTGTTGTTTAGGTGTTTTGGCCAATCTATGCACGGTAAAATGGTTCAGGTCCACTGGACAGTCCTGTGGGTGTGTTGGGTTGACCTGAATTGACCTCTGACATATGACCTCTCTGTCTGTCTGTACCAGTGTGTATGTATGTCTATCACATTGTGTTTGGTTCGATTGGTGGATTGAGGCACTCTGCTGGGGCAGTGAGAAGTGAGGCAGCATTTCGACGGGTGATGGCTGCAAGGCTGCAGGTCCTGGACGGCGCCAGACCAATGCAGCACCAGTTGCCGTCGATTGGTGGATTGGGGCACTCTGCTGGGGCAGTGAGAAGTGAGGCAGCATTTCGACGGGTGATGGCTGCAAGGCTGCCGGTCGTGGACGCCACCAGACCAATGCTGGACCAGTCGGCGTCGATTGGTGGATTGGGACACTCTGCTGGGGCAGTGAGAAGTGAGGCAGCATTTCGACGGGTGATGGCTGCAAGGCTGCCGGTCGTGGACGCCACCAGACCAATGCTGGACCAGTCGGCGTCGATTGGTGGATTGGGACACTCTGCTGGGGCAGTGAGAAGTGAGGCAGCATTTCGACGGGTGATGGCTGCAAGGCTGCCGGTCGTGGACGCCACCAGACCAATGCTGGACCAGTCGGCGTCGATTGGTGGATTGGGGCACTCTGCTGGGGCAGTGAGAAGTGAGGCAGCATTTCGACGGGTGATGGCTGCAAGGCTGCCGGTCGTGGACGCCACCAGACCAATGCTGGACCAGTCGGCGTCGATTGGTGGATTGGGACACTCTGCTGGGGCAGTGAGAAGTGAGGCAGCATTTCGACGGGTGATGGCTGCAAGGCTGCCGGTCGTGGACGCCACCAGACCAATGCTGGACCAGTCGGCGTCGATTGGTGGATTGGGACACTCTGCTGGGGCAGTGAGAAGTGAGGCAGCATTTCGACGGGTGATGGCTGCAAGGCTGCCGGTCGTGGACGCCACCAGACCAATGCTGGACCAGTCGGCGTCGATTGGTGGATTGGGACACTCTGCTGGGGCAGTGAGAAGTGAGGCAGCATTTCGACGGGTGATGGCTGCAAGGCTGCCGGTCGTGGACGCCACCAGACCAATGCTGGACCAGTCGGCGTCGATTGGTGGATTGGGACACTCTGCTGGGGCAGTGAGAAGTGAGGCAGCATTTCGACGGGTGATGGCTGCAAGGCTGCCGGTCGTGGACGCCACCAGACCAATGCTGGACCAGTCGGCGTCGATTGGTGGATTGGGACACTCTGCTGGGGCAATGAGAAGTGAGGCAGCATTTCGACGGGTGATGGCTGCAAGGCTGCCGGTCGTGGACGCCACCAGACCAATGCTGGACCAGTCGGCGTCGATTGGTGGATTGGGACACTCTGCTGGGGCAGTGAGAAGTGAGGCAGCATTTCGACGGGTGATGGCTGCAAGGCTGCCGGTCGTGGACGCCACCAGACCAATGCTGGACCAGTCGGCGTCGATTGGTGGATTGGGACACTCTGCTGGGGCAATGAGAAGTGAGGCAGCATTTCGACGGGTGATGGCTGCAAGGCTGCCGGTCGTGGACGCCACCAGACCAATGCTGGACCAGTCGGCGTCGATTGGTGGATTGGGACACTCTGCTGGGGCAGTGAGAAGTGAGGCAGCATTTCGACGGGTGATGGCTGCAAGGCTGCCGGTCGTGGACGCCACCAGACCAATGCTGGACCAGTCGGCGTCGATTGGTGGATTGGGACACTCTGCTGGGGCAGTGAGAAGTGAGGCAGCATTTCGACGGGTGATGGCTGCAAAGCTGCCGGTCGTGGACGCCACCAGACCAATGCTGGACCAGTCGGCGTCGATTGGTGGATTGAGGCACTCTGCTGGGGCAGTGAGAAGTGAGGCAGCATTTCGACGGGTGATGGCTGCAAGGCTGCAGGTCGTGGACGCCACCAGACCAATGCTGGACCAGTCGGCGTCGATTGGTGGATTGAGGCACTCTGCTGGGGCAGTGAGAAGTGAGGCAGCATTTCGACGGGTGATGGCTGCAAGGCTGCAGGTCGTGGACGCCACCAGAGTGTGTCGAGAATTTCTATCAATTGGCCGGTGTTAGTGAGCTACTGACGATTGTATGCACAAGGCAGGAAGTGGTGCCTGGCAGTGAGATGCTAAGTAAAAGAGGAACGCTGTACTGCTGACTGGCCACCACCGCCTCCAGTTTTGGTTGTGGGTAAGATGGTTGAGCATCAGTTTGACCTTGCAAAGGAAAGTGGGATGTGAGGTGTGTGCAACGGCAATCGATCAGAATGAATCGTGTGGTCGAAATGATGGAGTGGTAAAGCTTCACCGCTGTCAACTTACACAAAACAAATAAAATCTTTACCACACAATCACACAGATCAATCAATCAACAACGCAACAACACTCATCTCAGCCAGTGCGCCAAACAGCACCAATTAGCCCCAGTCGAACGAGCCTTCTGGTCTCAAATCTGAATGAGCTGTTTAGTCCACTTCTGACTTCTCGTCTGTATGGTCTGCGCAATGGAATATCGAGAGTTAGTGAACAGTTGGGCAGTGGCTGCCAACATGCAGACAGAATGGAACGAACCCGGCTCAACAAGGATAACTGCAAAGAGGTTACCGATTAGGCAAGGGAATATGTCGAGACTTGTGTGCACACTTGAGCCTTCAGCCCAGCATTGCCAACAATGTGCCAACATCTGCGGAATGGTCAGTTCAGCTTGTTCTGATACGTGGAGTGGCAAGTGTCCTCTGCCAAGGACAAGATGATGATTCGGAGTGCTGCAATCTGTGCTCGAAATGAGGTTGGCGAAGATGGCTGGGCTGTGAGACACATCCTGAGTTAGTGTTTCATCTTGACAATGACAAATTGGAGATGGACCATGTTACAGTCTCCAAACAAGTGATTAACCAGAAGGGATACACACTCACTCACACAGACACTCACCTCGACAGACATTGGTTGGCTCGGGAGTGGAGACCTGGCCATGCACTGCTCGTCATTATGGCTTCCCTGCATTGCATTATTAGTTAAAAAGAGTATCGGCATCATTGCCAAGCCAAGAACAATCATTTGTGGCACCATTCATTACTTTGGTTAGCAGTGGTGGACACAGGTAGTCAAGTTACAGTTAGGGACTGGTGCCATGTTATCGAATAACTCACAATCCAAGCAATAAACTGGCAATAAACAAATAACTGGTTGCGTGTGCCAGGAATCAAGCCAAACAAGGTACAACCATTCCAACATGTCACAACCACGGGCCACGGCACCAGTGGCAACTGCAAGTGAGTGCCATGGCATTTCATCGGCTCCAACTGGTTGCGTGTGCCAGGAATCAAGCCAAACAAGGTACAACCATTCCAACATGTCACAACCACGGGCCACGGCACCAGTGGCAACTGCAAGTGAGTGCCATGGCATTTCATCGGCTCCAACTGGTTGCGTGTGCCAGGAATCAAGCCAAACAAGGTACAACCATTCCAACATGTCACAACCACGGGCCACGGCACCAGTGGCAACTGCAAGTGAGTGCCATGGCATTTCATCGGCTCCAACTGGTTGCGTGTGCCAGGAATCAAGCCAAACAAGGTACAACCATTCCAACATGTCACAACCACGGGCCACGGCATCAGTTGTTAGCTACAGTAAAACACAAACTGAGTTGTTGTATGTTGGTGCGACATTGGCAACGGATTACGGCCGTGTCACAGATGGGACATTAAAAGTGGCCTTCGTCCTCACTCACTCACTCACTCACACACACACACGCACAAGCACCTTCTTCACCCCAGTAATGACCAACTATAAATTCATTAATACTCGCTTCGTTTCATACGAATCGTAACGTGAGAACGTGCATGCACATTAAGGTCACTTCAGACTATGCACTAACTTTCAAATAGTCTCCACATTGAACTGTTCTAATCGAACCGAGTGGTGCGCCTCTGGGTGCAATCAAGTGGCAGTGACAATTTCGAATTACCTTCTTCTTACTAAATTTAGTTTGAAAATGGTGTTGCACTAGCACATGAACAAAGTGGGCAATATTATTTTGAGCATGCAAATGAACGGACTTTGGTGAGGGTCAGTGGAATGTTTATGACCGGGTCTAATTGAATTAGTTGGAAATTGCAGTGTTCGGGAGACAACCATTGGCATAATGGCAAACAGAATCGACATTTCTCAGTGCTCAATTCTAGGAATGAACCAAAATAGATCGCGTTTATTATCAAACATTGAGCACTATCTTGTTTCATCTTCTTTTTCTTATTCTAATTTTAAGTGCAATTTGTGTTGCACTCGTGACACAATTTCACTTATACTGGGGCCAAATCAAAGGATACCTGGACCATGTGGGGTATGGTTGGAAAGGTAATCGAGCGTAGAAGGAGAATATGGCACTTAAAATGTGAAAATAGATAAAATGATAAATTTAAAATAAATGATAAGATGAATCAATTTGGGGTGCCACCTGGTGAGCACTTCAAAAACTGCGCGGCAGACACAGTGCGTCGACTCCGTAACTCGCGCAGAGGACCGCCTACTCTATGTTCGCGTTGTGGTCGCTGTGTACTAAGGCAATGGCTGCCTCGACGTTCGAAATTCGTCTATTTTAACGCATTGACCTCGTTTGTGTCACAATAGCGAAAGTTGCCTCGATCACGAGCACGGTCGATCAAGCGCAGTGTGCTCTCTTCCTCGGGCAAGTGCACTCACATTCTATCCATCTGTTGCTTTGGCTTGTTGAGTTTGGGTCGTGTCTCGTGACTCGATCAGCAGATATACACACAGCCAAAAGGTCATCCCACGGGCAGTCAATTACTTCACAGACAAAGGTCTCGAAGATGATGACGAATACGATGAGGAAGTGATTCCAGCTTTCAAGAAGTCCATCTAAAGGCGACAGAGTTGATTGAGTTGAGTTTGTTCATAAGTTAGCGACAATTCTCAACATGTATTACTCTGTGTAACCATTAAGTCTTTTTTTATAAAGCAACAACAACAAATTGATTGAGTCACTTTCAATTTGACATGTGCAAAGCTCGGGTGACCTCTCGTCTTGACTCAAGAGTGATACTCTTGCACGTGAATTGAATTGAAGTTGCACAATAGCTCCGGTGGGACATTGTACAAAGTGGTAATAGTCGACGGACCATTTGACAGTACCTTCCTTCCACCAAGTACTCACCATGTTTGGTTCTGTCAATCAGCACATTTACACCAACACCAATGTCGCTAATTCCTCAACTGGTGGGTCACATTATGCCATCACTTCAACCCATCAGCCAATCAATCAGTTCAATTGGACAACATTCGAATTCATCGGTCTCCTCTACCTTGTGGCAAAGTGAATTCAGGCTTGATTTCCATCATTCAAGCTCTGTCGGTTTCATCAATCAGGGCCAATCTATAGGATAGCAATGACAGACGATTGGCCATTGGACGATTGGAGAGTGATCGATTTCGTGTGCTTTGACATTTGCTTTAGCATGAAAGCAAGCAGAAGTCCACTTGTGATCAGTTGAGGCCATAGATCGAACAACCTTAACATCGGCACAACAGATTGGCATTAGAACAAAACACTCGAATGTGAAATGGCGATGATGAATGCCAACAGAGCAATGAGAGAGAGAGAGAGAGAGAGAGTGAGTCGTGTTGGCTTTCTTCTGTTTGGTGCTGTGGTGGCAACATACAACACCGCGCCAACTCGTAATTAGACCGAATGTATTAAGGTTTATTAATCAAACATGTGGTTAGATGTGCATTATAAAAGTGGTTAATGAAATGAGTGAGTAAATGATCATTAATAGATCCATCATTAGTGGCCCTTTGTGCCCATTTGGCAATTAGACACGACCCAGGAATTCATCTTTGCACTTCGTACTGCAATATGAAGAAATGCATGAATCCAATCGGAAATCTGCAATAGAAAACAATACGAAACAATGTGTTACTTACGCGATCATGATTTAATCAAACAAACAATCTCACCATTGGGTCCGAGGATTTTTGGACAATTGGCACACTTCCAGTGGCCTTCCATGAGTTGGTCTGCGTCTAGAATTGGTTCACAAATGTCATCATCAATCAACGATAACAATATCACGACATCACAATACCTTGTGGTGGATCCATGTATAGTTCACCATCAAATGGGAGAGCTATTTCTGGAAGTTTCTCGTACCAGTGACTATCTATTTTATTCAAGTAGCTTTCGGCTTCTTGAATAGCCAAATGCGGATTGCCCCACTGTCCTCCGTTAAGTCCGGGTGGCTTCTTTGAGAAGTTGAACAGTTCGGATGCTTGAGCCAGCATACTGCGTGTAAAATATGCATGTTCGAAATATATACAAGGTTACATTCTCTGTTCTGTTCAACCAATCTGTGTTGTACTCACATTTGTTGAAAGCCAAAAGTAATAACCTGATAGATGTCCTCTTCCGCCTCAAAGTCACCTTCAACATAACTTTGAAACACCTTTGCAGGCAGCCAAGAGCCATTAGTTTGCACCCAAACCACCTTGTGGAGAAAGGCACAAGGGATCTGAAACATCACTCCAAATGGGGTCTTCTTTTCCTCCGTTGGAAAGATTTCTGGTGGTTTGTACTCGTCACATTCCATGTGAAACATAATGCGACATGAGTAGCACATGTGAAAGAGTTGTGCCTCACTCGTTGCATGTTCCATTAGATTTGCCAAACTCAAGCTTCTGTCCAGTCTTTGGTGATGGGCCACAATGTGCCGATTATGAATGAGCTGTGTTGAGGAATTAGTGAAGATTAAGAAACCAACACAATGAACAGACAGAAAACACAAACTTACCAACTTGATGTCAGACATAAAATGTTCAATCGACTTGTATTGATCAGCTTTTGATTCGATTTCTATCAAGTCGATTGGACTTATAATCATGTGATGAGAAATACGTCTCTTGATAATCACTTTATCGCCCGGGTCTTTTCTGTTATTACAAAACTTGATCAGGACTCTAGCAAAGCAGAGGAATGCTGCCGTCAAGTCCTGCTCTAGTGTGGCCTCATTGGATGCATTATTTACTCGGAAGAACATTTCGCCAACAATTGGCAGCACACATTCGTTACAAACATTCAAATTTGACTCCAAGGTGGCAATTCCTGTGTCCTTGTTGGACCTGCCCTTCCAATTCTTGTATGCTTCGAGTGCAATTTGTTGTCTCTCAAAAACATGGGCTTTTAGGGCACATTCCTCATGATATGACCGTTGACAGGCAGAGCAACTTTTCGGCACTTCAACCCATTTGTGACATTCAAAGCAAAATTGATCGCGAGTTGGTGATTCTGTTGTTAATGTTGTCAATGTCTCAACATTATTGTCAATTTTGCTCACTTTACTCCTTTTAGAACGAGTAAATACTTCACTTTGCACCAACTGTTGGACAACTTTATCAACATGCGCTTGTGATGCATTAGCAGAAGAAGAAGAAATAGAACCAGCAGCAGCATTCACGTTTGTCGATGTCTCGCTAGAGTGATTAGCACAATAGTCATGATCGTTTTGTAATTGTCTCTTTCGAGCTTCGTTTTGACTGCTCAAATTAGTTTGCTTCGTCTGTTGAACACGATCAATTGTTGTAGTTATAGAAACGGGATTTGTGGTTCCATTCATGATGACACAACTGCTGGTTGATGCATGGATTTGCTCAAAATTGCTATCAATTAGTGAATCTCCAATTGTGTTGTGTGCACGATGTTCATCACTACTACTCAGTCCGTCCAATGCTAGATTGTTTGAGTTGCATTCATCAATTCCAAGCTCAATTAGTTGTAAAGATTGATATAAAGTATCTAAATATTCGAATTCTCGATCTACATTTGGATTGACTTGTTGATGGTGAGATGTGTTTGCAGACAAAGCAGAAGAAGACGCACAAGATGAAGCTCTCATGTTTGTGGCCGGCGCCTGTCTAAGATTTTCCTGATCGAGGTGTTCTCGTTCGTAATGATCACGGAGATGCGCGTAATAGTAGAACACTTTCTCACAATATGGACAATCCAAATGGTGTTCACATGGATTTGCATTCAAACTTTTGTCGGCCTGTTGGTCAGTTGGTTGAGCGCTTAAAATCTGCCCAATCACAGACTCTTCACTGTCTGTAATGCCAACTTGCCTTAGAAATTTAGTAGGACCACCACCACCACCACAATTGGGCTCATCATCTAGAAGGTGTTTGTGTTTGTCTTTGACGTGTTCTATTGCGTCTAGTTTGTCTTCCAACTTAAAATATAAGTAACAACCTTCGTAGATGCATCGATAGCCAATTTTGTTGTGACAAGACTTGTGAGACAGATGATGAACATTATTACTGTGCACATTATAGGGAGATACACTGCAATTCTGTTCACTGTTCAACTCCTCAATGAGATAGACATACTTTCTCGGTTCTGGACGTCTTTGTCCATTAGTTGGTTTCACATACATTTCCACCGAATCGGGCAGTTTAAACTGACCAAAGCCACTCTGCTTCATCAGACCATTAAACTGTTTTTGTGTAATTGTCAGTGTCACATTATCGCAATAAAGCACGACATCAATTGATTCAGGTTGTGGATAGATCACACCAAAAAAGCGCATTTCCGTATCATTTTTGAGTAAAAGACGGACAGACTCAATACGTCTCAAAATTTGAATCATATGTCGTTTGTCTGGATTTTGAAAAATCTGTTTGTCTGCTTTGCATGAATACCAATATGGCATGATGTTCATGGATACAATTCGCTTGATGTCGCTTAATTTGGTTTGTGGACTGAGAGGATTTTGTGTATTTTGATGGATGGGATTCATGGAGTGGTCAGGTTGGGGTTCCTCCTCCTCCTCCTTCTCCTCCTCCTCCTCTTCTGTATGAATTAGCAATGATAAAGTATGCATCAGTAAACCGATAACGAACCTTTGCCCTTTGACTGGACAGTATGCCTAAGACGACCACAGTAATGGCCGCGGTCAAGAACGGTTACTACTAAATCCGTTTAACCATCATCATCCACAACAACAACAACAACAACCAGCACCCATTTGAGCAACACTCAACTTTTGGTCAACAGACACTTGAACAAACAAATGTCATATACAATGTATACTTGTCTCCCCAATGGACGATCAATCAAAGTCTCTAGACGACTATGTTGGCGCCTACTGCACCTCATATGAGCTCACCAAACATTATCATGTCTCTTATTGCACTGAGGCCTACCGAACCGCTTGATCAATGAAGCGCGCGCGGCCGCACGACAACAGCAAAATCGCAAACAATTATGAACCACTGTACCTTTAATTCCGAAGATGCATGAATTGTTGCGGTTCATGATAGTAGACCGAGTTAATGTTTCAATCCAACTTGATAATTTTTCCACTGCTGTGGTCAAGGTTGATAACGTTGCACTCTGCACTTCAGCGTTTGGTTCAAACTTTAGTTTGCAGTCGTTGCAATTTGGATCAGGTGGGACAGCTCGGACAACTGCTGCTGCTACTGCTCGTACTCGACGCGCAATTGGTGCTGCTGGTGTTGGCTCAATTGATATTTGTTCAACCCGTTTTGAACGGGTTCGACGTGCAATTGGCGACTGAGATGGTAAGCTCGAATCATTTTTATCCTCATTATTACTACTATTGGCAATAAGAGCCACTTGAGAGGATGATGAAGCCTGTGGAACGAATGACTGAAAAGTTGGTAATTGAAGCTGTTCTTCTGGCGGCAGCGATTGCTTCAATTGATCAACTTTCTGTAGCAATTTCTGGATTTCCTGTAGCACTGTATCCCTATTTGTAGTCTCTGTGGGTTCTTCTATTTGCTGCTGAGCAGCTAGAGGCTCATTTTCTCGGTTATCAGAAGCAGCTTTCTCCTGAGTTTCGTTTCGAGGATTTGGCACATTAACACTGCAGTGAATTATTAATCTATGAGTTAGATTATATGCATTTCATATGGGAGAATAGGGAGGGAAGTGTGATTTTACGGGATTTTGGACTGATTTGCATGTCATATGCCGCATATGATGACTGATGTATTTCGTGTTGCGAAGTGACCATCCTATTTTTGTATTATCTAGTGTTTCATCTGTCACACGGTTGTCTAACGCTCAGTCTAATGTAAATGTCTATGTTCGGCATCTGGTCTATACTCGAATGTGTGTGTGTTGATTCTCTCTCTCTCTCTCTCTCTCTCTCTCTCTCTCCCTCTCCCTCTCTCTCTCTCTCTCTCTCTCTCGCCCTCGCCCTCTCTCTCTCTCTCTCTCTCTCTCTCTCTCTCTCTCTCTCTCTCTCTCTCTCTCTCTCCCTCTCCCTCTCTCTCTCGCCCTCGCCCTCGCCCTCGCCCTCTCTCTCTCTCTCTCTCTCTCTCGCCTCTCTCTCTCTCTCTCTCTCTCTCTCTCTTTCTCTCTCTCCCTCCCCCCTCTAGCCCTCTCACTCTCTCGCCCTCTCTCTCCCTCTCTCGCCTCTCTCTCTCTCTCTCTCTCTCTCTCTCTCTCCCTCTCCCTCTCTCTCTCACCCTCTCGGCCTCTCGCCCTCTCGCCTTCTTGCGACATGTGCAGTGCACATTGTGCACAGAGACTCCGAATAGCATTATTGACCGGGACAATCTCATCTTACGACGAGCAACATTGACTCGATTAGACATCACAGCTCGCTTGGCCAATTGTACTTTGAGCCTTAATGGTACGAGCCAACTCAAGGACAAATGTGCGCATATAATTGGCTATGGTCAATTACAATGCTAATGCAAACTGAGCCCCGAGAAAAAGACGACGCGAGTCATTAGTGTATAGTCTCCTTGATTGTATTGTGTTCGAGCACTCGTGCTCAGGGTGCACTTTTATTGGTGGCACCAATTTGGTGCCGACTTTAGCGACCAAGACCCTACACTGAGAACAAAACTGATAGCAATCGATTCGTGCAATTGAGCCGTGAAAGGCGCTCAAAGGATCAAATGTGCCGGCCAATGAAGCAGCACCACCTTGGGTCGCCCAAAATTGCTTGTTGACGATATAATTGCAGTCGTATTAAGCGAACTATTCACACATGAAAACGAAAACAGAATGCCGCCTTTGACAGACGCGACAGAACACTGCACGAGAGAGGACACTATTCGGTTAATTAGTGACATAAGGGAGACCGACCCGACTAGCGGCTGGCCAGTGGCGACACAGAGGATTACTGGCAAATTGGTTACGTGTGTGGGACTATCGGGCCATTTGGCAGATCTCTGTACAAAAGTGCACACTAATGAAACAAGTCCCGCGTTATGGTTTAGTATGATGAGTTGTGTACTTGGCCATCTCTATCGGCTAAATGCTGCCGTGGCTTGATGACTGACTGATAAGCGACCAAGGCCCACCATTGAGAACAGAGCTGAAAGCTGAATCGATTCGTCAAATCAGCAAAGGGTGCCAGATCAAAAGGGCCGGCCAATAAAACATAGAACAATCTTGGGACTCAGAAAATGGCCACTTAATGACATAATTGCTGTCTCATTAAGCGCGCACCCCGGCACACGAGGGCACATACAACTGCAAGAACACTCTGCTAATTAGGAGAGCCCCACTGGCGGGAAAGGGGATTACTGGCACATATTGGCACCGCATGAGGGGACATGGGCGATAAGGCCCTTTTCTATGTCAAAAAGTGTCCACTAATTAAAGACGATCCGCGTTATGGCACTGGACGGTGTCTACTCGGCCAATTAGAAGATCTCTATCGGAAAAATGCTGTCGTCGCTGGATGACTGACTAGGGAAAAGACTAAATGAGCCAAAACCAATCAGTGTGTGCAAGTGTGCTGACAGCAGTTGCTAACATGTTCGTTGCCAAATGCAGCAAGACTTGACACCATACGCGGTCAGCAACAGTCACCTTAAAATGCCGCCTCCGAGGCCACCGCCAGTGACACGCGGGCATAATCAGACTCGCATTCGCACTTAGCAACAAAAATGGCGAAGACGATCGGACAGACCTCGCACACGAGCACACAAAGAGAACATTTTGGCGCAATTGTCAAACAATCAACACACCAGACCAAACGACCACTTGACGCCATCTTGGTTGTGTACTAATCAGTGATCACCCGCAATCACCAGCACGCGTGCACACACACACACACACACACACACACACACACACACACACACACACACACACACACACACACACACATAAATGGAAATTAGGTTATATTGTATTTTAATTTGATAATAATTGGCAGATCGAATATATAAACGCGTTACTCACATTTCTTTTCCTTTGGTGGATTTTGGAGCAACTCATGGTTGATGATCCGCAGGAGGAAGAGGAGGACCCATGATGGATGCCTGAAGTGTTAGTGGTGGTGGTGACTGCTGTGTTGGTGCAACCACAGATTTGGCTGGATGGTGAGGTGGTCGGGTTTGTGAGTCGGTTGGTGAACCAGTTCGACTTTGTTTGGCATTCATTTTGGTCTCGGTGCCGCCGAGTTTGTTTGATTTTGACATTACTGTCGAACTACACACTAAAGGCAAAGCGAAAGGGATAGATGTTGCTTGCGCGCTCGTTCGTTGGCAACTGTCGGTTGAGTTGTTGGACGGCAAAGTGCTGCACTGACTGTGTCTCGCAGAGGGCGAGGCTTGTGGGCCCAACGGTAAGGCACTACTACTCACACTGAATGTAAAACGAAGGAAAAGTGTGGGTTCGTGAGTGAGTGAGTGAGTGAGCAACTGTGTGACTGCATAGCAACCACCACTGGCCGAACCACCAAGCCCCAGTCTAAAAACATCTGACGTGGCATGTCAATTCTAGCTAAATGCCCCATATACTTCGTTTCATACGAATCGTAACGTGATATCTGCACGTACGATTAAGGTCACTTCAGACTAACTTTCCAATAATGCCCAACTCAGTGAGTTGTTCTAACCGGCCACGAGTGGTGCCCATTCAGGGTGCAATCAAGTGGCAGTGTAAATTGCTAATTACCTTCTTCTTAGTAAGAAAGTGGTGTTTCACTTAGAGTGAACAGAGTGGACAAGATTATTTTTAGTTTTTGCAAATGAACGAACTTCTGTGATGGTCTATGGAATGTTTAATGTTTATGACCGAGCTTAATTGAATTAGCTGGAAATTGTAGTGTTCGGGCGAATGCAATTGGCACATTGACGAACAGAATCGTCATTTCTCAGTGCTCAATTCCTGGAATGAACCAAAATAGATCGCGTTTATGTTCAAACATTGAGCACGATCTTGTTTCATCATCTTCTTCTTGTTCTAATTAAAAGTGGTGCCACTAATTGAGTCCGCTAAACTTTCAATTGCACCACCACACAGGCTGTGTGTGTGTGTGTGTGTGTGTGTGTGTGTGTGTGTGTGTGTGTGTGTGTGTGTGTGTGTGTGTGTGTGTGTGTGTGTGTGTGTGTGTGTGTGTGTGTGTGTGTGTGTGTGTGTGTGTGTGTGTGTGTGTGTGTGTGTGTGTGTGTGTGTGTGTGTGTGTGTGTGTGTGTGTGTGTGTGTGTGTGTGTGTGTGTGTGTGTGTGTGTGTGTGTGTGTGTGTGTGTGTGTGTGTGTGTGTGTGTGTGTGTGTGTGTGTGTGTGTGTGTGTGTGTGTGTGTGTGTGTGTGTGTGTGTGTGTAATTGGTTTTGATTGGGAGTTAAACCATTTCGAATGGGCAACATTCAATTTGATCACAATCACACCCAGTAAAGCTGCGCTAATTTCGGCGTTCGAAAATCGTCTATTTTAACGCATTGGCCTCGTTTGTGTCACAATAGTGAAATTTGCCGCGATCGACTGCCCGGTCAATTAGGAGCGGCGTGTGCGTTTCTTCTGCCTGTGCACTCACGTTCTATTCAACTGTTGCTCTGTTTTGTTGAGTTTGTGATTTGTCTCGTTACTCAATCTGCAGAAACACACAGCACGTAAGATATTATGCAGCCAAACCAGCAGTCAACATCTCAAATGAGTGAAACTGGACAACAAACGAGCATGGCCAATGCCATCAATCAATCAGCATCATCGACTTTGGCCGGTTATGGACCGAGCTGGAGCAAAGCTACGCCGCAACAGACCGAACTTGTGGCAATGAATTTTCAACAGCAACAAAAACAACTCAACCAAAATCAACAACAACCGAATCGGTCATTTGGTTTAAGCCAACAGCAGCAGCAGCGCTTGAGTAAGCAACAACAACAAGCGGATAAATGGTCGAATGGTAAGTGACAAACAAAGTAACAAAATAACATAATCCATAATCCATATATTCGCTTGACCGTGTCAACAGGAGGCCGAAGGAAAGTTGGGCTCAAATTTGGGAATACCACGCGCGACCAGTGGCACCATCAGTGGCATGATTGACGACTTTAATCGTGCAATTGAGACACTCAGCCTGAACAACAATCCCGACGAAATGGAATCGAACATTCTGAACAAACGATCGCTGAGAAGCAACGAGAGTCAAAGTCAAAAAGGCAGTCTCGAACGAAGTCCAGCCCGTGGAGCACTGTCCCGTCGGGCGTCCACTGGCCAGGTGGACAGTCTCGAACACTATCGAGACCCCAATCGGCTGGCCAACAAACTGGCCACCAAGCAATCGAGCCTGACTGGCAGTGCCATTGCTGATCAGCTTGGAAGCCGAGTGGAAGTGACCACAAACCCAAAGAGTGGATTGGTCCAAGTTACGGCCACTGGTCAGCCACTGGAGAACAGCCTGGACACCGTTCTAAAGACAGGCAAAACACTGGTGGCCGCAAACTCGGCCATTGAACAGCAACTGCAGAAGCAGCAACAAATTCTCATTCAACAGCAGCAGCAATTCTTGCAAATTCAACTTGAACAACAGCGACTGCAGAGTCAAATGCACGATCAACTGTCCACCGCGATGGAGCAACAGAAGTTGGCCGACGAGAAGAAGGCAATCGAGGTGGGACAGTTGATGCATCAGCAGACAGCAACATCCCAACAGGGTCAACACCGGCCGGGAGATGTAATATCAAACCTGGTGACCAGATCATCGGGTGTTGGACATCGCAAACAGGAAACAACGGAGATATCACATGATCTGAACATGGACCGTGGCCACGGAAGTGGACAGAGTGGACACGTCCAACGGGATAAGTATGGCCACCCGGTGAAGCAGATGGACAAGCAGGTGTCCACCTCGGCCACGCCGCCACCCTCTTCGATCAACTCGACCCCAACTTGTCAGATGAACCGATCCATTAGTCAGATGGAACGGCATGGCACCTCGACTGCCACCAGTAGTCGAATGTCGGGTGTGGTGGATGGTGCGGACTCGATGCGTACCCGTGTGGCCTCCGCTAAGTCGTCCTCCTCATCGTCACTGCACCGAAAGCTGCACCATCAGGCACAGCAGCAGTCGGCTGGGCGACCCGGTTCTTCGATCACCGCAGTCATATCGCAGGGATCGGGCTCGCCACTGTTCAATCGTAAAGGCCACCAACAACAACAACAACAACAGCGGAACCAGGGTGCTAGTTACTGCACTGACGGACATTAACCTACTGCCGGACCAGTATGGTTATCCAGGACACAACCAGCCCAGTGCTATGTCCGCTGCTGCTGGGCCATACGGACCCACTCATCCAAGTCACCCATGATACGGCATCAACCAGTCTGCTTACGGTTACGGACCTGAAGCGGGAATGCCACCACCTCCGCCGCCTGGAAGTGGCGTTCCTGGTAGCTACTATGGCCTACAGCATGGTCCAATGGGCGGAAGCGGTGGTGGTGGTGGTGGACACATGGGATCAGGCTATCAAGGCCCACCAGGACCACCATCACTACCGATGCATCACATGAACTCGTCGTCTCATCATGGCGGTAGCCCGATGTTGCAGTCACAACAGCAGCAACCACAGGTGATCCTACAACACAACCACTCAGTAGACGATGGTCTCGTGTACGACCAGTACAGTGGAAAAATGATTCTACCATCATCCCATGACCATCATCACAGCGGCGGCGGCGGTGGACCATGGATTCCCCCCACCATCGCAACATTTGCAACAGCAGATGCAGCAGTCTCATCAACCATCGATGCAGATGGGTCCCAGCAATAGTCACCAGCACCACCAGCAGCAACCCATGGAGAATCCATACTACCCCCACTAAACGAGCCTAGTCGAGTGTGTGGTGTTATTGCCTTTGCCTATAATCATAATCGAATCCAATTAGATCGATTATATACATAATAAGTGATATTAACCCAGCAATACAAATAACAAATACATAGCCCAAGCCAACGCGACCAGGTCCTAAGCTTTCGAACCGTTCGGTTTCTCTGTGTACAAGTACCCACCCAAATGAATGTCAACTTAACTTTAGTGTTAACTCCAAACCCAAAACGCCAAGTGCATTACCCTCCCTTCTCTCTCTCTCTCTCTCTCTCTCTCTCTCTCTCTCTCTCTCTCTCTCTCTCACCGCAGTGTATTAGTAGTAACAGTTGAGGCCATAGATCGAGCAACCTTAAAATTGGCGCATCCGATTGGCAATAGAACAAAACGCTCGAATGCGAAATGGCGATGATGACTGCCAACAGAGCACTGAGTGCGAGTGAGTGATTCGCCTTGGTCTACTTCTGTTTGGTGCTGTGGTGGCAACACACCAAGCAAACGAGAAAGTTCGTTCTAGTGAGTGGCACTCTACTTGGCTCAATCTGTTGGACTGTGGATTGGCTCGACTAGACAGAGCACCAGTGACAACCCGGAACCAGTGAAACGACTGTTTGCCAAACATTGAGATCTGTCTTCACTGGCACAACCGAGCCAACCACTGTACGAGTTCCTGAGAAGACGAGACAGAGCACCAGT
>JAKIJQ010000041.1:1227500-1277500 GCA_023373905.1 Rhizoglyphus robini
CATCATCACCATCATCATCATCATCATCATCATCATAACCGAACATATTCGTTGTTGTGTGTTGTGTGTCTGTGAGTGTTGCATTTGAATTCCGAATTCTCGTCACCAGTTGCACAGCGCCTGTTTTGTGTGTGTTTGTTTGTTTGTTTGTTTGTTTGTTTGTTTGTTTGAATGTGTTCGTACATTTTATCATTACTCGTATTACTTCGTCAAGTTCCACTTTCTACTCAAGTTGTTGTTGTTCTTGTTGTTATGTCCGAGAGTTATCGTCAGTTGGTTGACTTCTGGCCTGAGTTGGGTTAACCAACCAATCGTCATCTCTTCTTGTTGTTCTTCTTCTTGTTCGAAATCATCATCAGTGTGCACACGCATCGCACACATTCACGTCCGTCAGCGCGTGTGTTCGTACATTTGCATTGTCTACTTCTGTCGTGCCTCACCATCAGTATCATCTCAAATCGATATTATTTTGTTCAACTAGTCGTCGTCAATTTATGTTTGCGTTTACAATTTGGCTTCCAATTGTGTGTGTGTGTGTGTGTGCATCATCACATACAACACCACCACCTCCTCCTCTCTCCACCAGTCCACTTTTCACTTTTCCACTTGTGAAAGACTCACTTTCTACTGTTCTCATCGTACTCTACTCGTGATCTAATGATTTAATGACTTGAGTGTCTTAGCCAACTTAGTGCAACATAAAGCCCAAACGAAACCGAACTTGTACAGCAATCGTCGTCGTCGTCGTCGTCGTCGTCGTCGTCGTCGTCGTCGTCGTCGTCGTCGTCATCATCATCTCGCACTCCGTACGAACCGCGTGCTCGCCGCAGCACACATGTGACTGACTGACACTTACACTCATCATCATCATTGACTTTTGTTCTAATTCAAATTCACCATTCTACTCGTAATGTGCCACATTAGTACGTTCAGTTCAATCTGTTCTAATGTGCACTCTTAGGTACATTATCACAAAATCAAACATCGAATCGAATCAATCATTCATCATCATCATCATCTCACCACGACCACCGTACATTAATATATAAATGTATTCATACGAGTGTGTGTGTTTTGGTTCGTCAATCTAGTTTAGCATCATCATCTCATCATCATCATCTCTGTACGATATTGTCAGTCTGCCCGATTGTTATTTTGATTAACTTCTGGTTCACTGAGTTCACCAAAGAATTGACATTCCTTCATCTTCTTCTTGTTATTGTTGTTGTTGTTGTTGTTCTTCTTCTCTCTCTCTCTCTCTCTCTCTCTCTCTCTCTCTCTCTCTCTCTCAACATCATCATCATGTCTTCTTCACAACAACAGCAGCAGCAGCCCCAGCAGCAGCCGCCCCAACCAAACAATGACCAGCAGTATGAGTCTGAGATGTGGACCAAGACGTACACCCACTTGAGTCGTACTGGGCTTCCTTTCTTCATTGGCCCAAGTTATCGGTTGATGGAGGAAGCTATCAAAAACAATAAGCCAATATCCTCGGTGTTTTATCCCAAAATCGGGAACACTGCCCACCAAGTCAAGTTCTTTGCCAACTTTATCAGCCTTACAGCCGCTTTGGCTGTTGTCGCCAGTTCGTCTAATGCTCCTCAGTCTTCATCAGTCTCACCATCACCACCATCGGACAATTCTGTGTCGAACAACACTGAACCAAATGTAGTTTCGTCGGAGAAAGCTAATCAGTCTCCAGTCCGTACTCAAATGACGCTTCGATCGGGCCATCGAAAGAATGCCAAGGACATTCCTGGAACCTCGAACACAGTTCCAAATGCAGACATCAATGCACCCTCGACCAGTGGCACAAGCTCGAAGCGCAAGGCACCAAATAAGCGTTCGGTGAGGCCTCCTCCACCTAGACAAAACGGTCCAAGAGAGCCTACCTCCCGTGTACCTAATCCGGATCTCGACTTCTACGGCTCGGACTTTGACACTCAAGAAGGGGAAGTACGAGATCGTAATCAAGCCGAATTTCCCCCATTCCGCATCTACGCAAAACGACCTGAAAGTCCCTGTCCATTGGATAAAGATCCGGAGCACGAGAATTCCGATTACGTGTTCTCCGAGAACGAGGCAGATTCGGATGGAGAATTCATTCCTGGTGGCAAGAAGAAGCGTCGTACCAGAGCAAAAGGAGGTCCCAAGAAGCCATAGCGCCAAAAGACCAATTCGATAAAATGATTTTGAATAAGTGATTCGCGATTTGGGCGTTCATGTAATAAATAAAGCATTTTTGTAATAGAAATAAAGCAGAACATGTTCGATTAGCTATATCATTCTCTAACTTGACCAGTCAAACTGACTGACTACTGAGGCCATGAATTCATTTTTTGAAGCCTTATTTATTCAATTAACACGATATTTGTTTACGCAAACACAAACACACCAACATACGTGCACAGACAGACAGACATATATTCATAATTGAACAAAGTTGACAATAAAATGATTAAATTCTGATTACTCCATGTTGTTGTTGTCTTTGTTATTATCTTTGGTTTGTGTGGTGCTCTCTCTCTCTCTCTCTCTCTCTCTCTCTCTCTCGCCCTCTCTCTCTCTCTCTCTCTCTCTCTCTCTCTCTCCCTCTCTCTCTCTCTCTCTCTCTCGCCCTCTCTCTCTCTCGCCCTCTCTCTCTCTCTCTCTCTCTCTCTCTCTCTCTCTCCCTCTCTCTCTCTCTCTCTCTCTCTCTCTCGCCCTCTCTCTCTCTCTCTCCCTCTCTCCCTCTCTCTCTCTCTCTCTCTCTCTCTCTCTCTCTCTCGCCCTCTCTCTCTCTCTCTCTCTCTCTCTCTCTCTCTCCCTCCCTCTCTCTTTCTCTCTCTCTCTCGCCCAAGCGGTCTATGGAAAGTATGTGCTGCTGGAGGCCGCTTTGAGGCCTGAAGAGACTTAAAGTTTCAAATTGTATGCATCGGCCAACAGGCGGACATCGTCTCTTTGGTTGTGCTCCTGCAGATAGATCAAGCGACCGGTCACTGGATCGTGTTTGCGGCTACTCGCTCTCGCCCAAGCGATGGATGAACGAACCAAAATGGACAAGTGATACTGAAGCGAAGTGATTGGTCGAGGTGAAGCGCCACACTCAACTTAACTTTCACTTTACAGTTGATGTGCCGCAGCACTTCATCCAAGTAGAGCTTAGTAAGTCGCCTCAAGTCATCAAGGAGTGAGGGATGATGATGATGAGTCGGGAGAGGACCATTCAGGACGTGAGCTTGTAGAAGAATGATCATACGTCTCAGCTCCTTATAAAAGCGAAATCGATTGATCTGATTGGCAGTTGTGCAGCTCCACACTGATCGATTTACGAGCCAAAATTGTGTTTATTTAGCACTCGGTGGCTTAGGAGATTAGGTGAGCAATTTGACATGAGTGTGGACATATCGAGACAGTCCGATGGGAAAGCACATTGAACGACCGAAGCTGTGCTTGATGTGATTGACACACGACACCTTAGCATGATGGACCACATTCCTGACTCAGGAATCCTGAGCACACACAGCACACACAAAGCACACTCACACATGCACGCACAGTGACACACAGAGTGTGTGTGTGACCACCTCTGCCCCTTTTTGGCCATGTCCACTGTCGTCGTCATGTGCCACTCGTGTCCCATCAAATCTCAATGAGTCCATCACCAAGCCAATGGCACACTCATTCTCATCACCTCACCATCATCATCTCATAATTCTCTTTTCCGTCATCAAAATTGGAGATAAGACTGATAAATAGCCAGCTCGGCCTCGATTGGTACAAACTCCACTAGACCAGCACGAGCAGAATGAGCGGTGTCTAAGGAACAAACAAGAAGTAAACAAACAAACAGTCACATGGTGGTGGCCCGAACGAGGAGGTGGAGGACACACAGATACGCTGCAGTTGCTTCGCCAACGGAGAAGAATGCTCGTATTAGGTCAGGTGGCAAGCACCGAAATGGCACTCACCGGATCCGTGTTTACCGTTGATAAGTCCGTTTAGTGACCCCCACCACTTGCTTGTTAATCTTTGAAGACATCTCAGCTCCAGAGTCAAAATCGGTGATGATAGACGGATATAGCCTGCTCGGCCTCAATTAGTAGAATGCACTGAGCCAGCAAGACCAAAATGAGCGGCATCAAAGAAACAAACATTAAGTAAACAAACAAACTGACTTAAGGTTAGCTGAACTGGGTGGATGAGGGCACACAGCAATGGCATTCGGCCTCGAAATAATGGGGCCCAATCGAAACTTCTAATTGCGAAATTAGGAATCTCTCACTTATCTGGTGCAATGCAATCACCCGCGTTGGCTCCGTTTGGTTGACCAGCCAGTCGATGATGAACATGACTTTGCCACAGGAGATGGCACTTTGAGAACGGAAAAGACACAAAAGACTCGACCACATCAATCACTAATTAGTGGGAGTACGGAGGAACAGTGGCCATGGCAGGACAGTACAGAAACCGGACAAACATGAGATTAGCTTCACAGGTTGATGAAGCGACAAGTAGTCGAACGAAACAAGACCGACAATTACTGACTGCTCCACTTGATCAGACTGGCCACTGAGACACTGCCGAGTGCATCACTGTTCGATTCGGCAATGAGGCCACTGCGACAAGATAACCAAAGAATGGCTGGTTGGTGGACTGACTCGCTCTCACTTTCATGAACGTCAAACAGAGGCCATTCAATTCTGAAGAGACTAAAACATAAACCGAACGAAATGAACAGACATGATGATCTGATTGGAGTGCAACCGATTGCCAATGCCACCGTGCACCCGTGCACTGACCGCCTGCTAACTGCTGTGTGCCCGGCAGAGAGAGAGAGAGAGAGAGAGAGAGAGAGAGAGAGAGAGAGAGAGAGAGAGAGAGAGAGAGAGAGAGAGAGAGAGAGAGAGAGAGAGAGAGAGAGAGAGAGAGAGAGAGAGAGAGAGAGAGAGAGAGAGAGGAACAACCCCACAAGTCTAAACCACGAGTACAAATGCTATTGCACTGCAGCATTTGACACAGGCACCGGTGAAGGCATTCGATTGAGAGGCCATTGAGGCCAACTCAGTCGAGTGGCCTTTATTTCCACCAGACCCCTACACCTTTAGATATGGAGCACTCGATCGCCAATCATGGGAATGTCTCCACTCGTGAGTGGAGTTGGCAGTGGTGGTGATCACTTTAGTTGGCAACTCCAACCGAACATTAACCGACTTTACCGAGGATCGGTGTCTGGATCGGAGTACCTTCCGGGCGGATTGCCTATTTCGGTACAGAGACCATTGGCTGTGCCGCAACCGTTTCTGCCCAGACAGTCACATGAACCAACTGGGCGATCTCAACTTGATCCTGTGATCGAATGGTGCAACCACCACCACCACCACAAGCGCAGTGATCAGTAGAACAGCAACTAATTGTGTCGCAACCGATACCAACCATAGGGTCAACACGAATCCTGGTTCCTTCCCAACCGAGACCAGTAGAAAAGAAGAGAGGATAGGATGGGGAGAGGAGAACAAGGTGTAAAAAAAGTAATTCTGTTTTCGGTCAAGAGGTGGCAGTACCGTCTCGGCGAAAGCAACGACAGACCTGCACGATTCGATTCGATTGCACTCGATCATGCCATCCGTGGTCGTGGTCGCACACCGAACACAGGCACACACAGAAGACCACCGTTCACCGCTCCGTGTCCTGGCCGTCGAATGTCTTCTCTCGCCCGTCTCCCCATGACTGTTAAATTTGTGCAACCACATCAAGCCTAATCCTCATACGTAACCACACTCGGATCACAGTCTCTGTGCTTGCTCACAAGTCCTGTGTACGCGATCATTTCACTCACTCACTCACACCCTCACTCAGTGAACGTGTCGCTCTCGGTGTTAGTGTCGTTTGTGGTGTCAACCGTGTGTGTGTGTGCTCTTGTGAATTACATTATGTGACTCAACAACCACATGGACTAGATCTTGTTGTTTGTGGCTTTTGCCTATCACGGCTGTTCGCCACGTCGGTGAGCGTCGGCACCGACGGCGATTGAGTGCGAGACACTTGAATACAGAAGACACAAAGCCAACTGAGGCATCTCACCACCACCACCGAGAAGCACATGTCATCAACATCATCATCATCATGCACACACACATTCGTCGTTGTGTGTCTGTGATTGTTACATTTGAATTCCAAATTCTAGTCACTTGTTGATCATTGAACAGCAACAGTCCTGTGTGTTTGTGTTTGTCTGTGTGTGTGTATGTGTGTACACATTTGTCCAACTACAGTTGTGTACTGTACTGGATCGTTCAGTTCTACTGGCCACTCAACTTAGGTTAATTCGTGGAATCAACTTTGAGCCAACGCTCATTGATAAACCAAAACAATCTTTTTAGAGTAATAGCCATCGTATCATCATCATCATCATCAGCAGCAGCAGCAACAGTACTGAACACCACCCGAGACGAGCACAGTCTCATCACTCTGCGTGTGTATGTTTCCTCATTCGTCAGTGCTCTCTGTCATTGATGAGCCCAAAATCAGTAACATCTCCAATCGATATTACTTTGTCCACGTGCCATCGTCAATTTGTATTTGTGTTTACTTTTTGGCTCGTTTCAGCACATACACCGCTCACCTCCTCCTCCTCTTTTCTCCTTTTCCATCTCTTCACTTGGCCAATGTGACTGACTGACACTATTCCTTGTTCTCATCATCACCAACTCTTGTTCTAATTCTAATAACTCGATTAGTGTAACCGTTGACAAACAATATTGAGATTCTATTTGACTGTGGAGACCTGCCAGCAACACGACAATCGCGCACAGTGCACAGACAGTCAAACAATCAAACAACAAACAGACAGAGCGAGTGAGACTCGAGGTGACTCGCACGTCTTCCAATCAGCTTTGTGTCATCTCGCGCTCCTCTGCTTTTGCATGTTGCATTCGTGAAGCCATTCCAATCCAATTCAACTGATCACGTGACCACACTGTGAACACACAGTCACTTTGCTTGCTCATTAGTCCTGTATCTGCTTGTCCGATCATCTCACTCACTCACTCAACGTTGCCCATCTCTGCACTTTCACTCGACCATTAGATGTGTTGAGTAGTGTGTGTGTGTGTGCAGGTTGTCTGTGCTATTATTCGGTTCCTCATGTCGACGCTGTGTAAACTCTCATTGCTAACCAAAAACAGTCATCTTTAGAGTGATTGCCATCGCCGAGGTGGTCGTCCTCCTTCACATCATCATCACCGTGCGCTAATCGAATGTATATCAATGTGTCTCTGGGTGTTTATGTGTTTTGAATGGTCAATCAAGTTGGGCATGAAGAAATCACCATCAACAGTGTACATCTCTGTACGATATTGTCATGTGCGATAGTCATTCTCAGTTTGCGTAACTTTTGGTTTGAGTTCACCAAGCAATTGTCATCTCTTCTTCTTCTACTACTTGATCAACATCATCAACATCATCAACACCACCCTAACCGCACACATCAATGTGTGTGTGTGTGTGTTTGTATGCTTCTATTTGTTAGTCCTGCTGCCATTGATGGCCTCATCATCAGTATCATCTCAAATCAATATTATTTTGTTCAACTAGTCGTCGTCAATTTATGTTTGTGTTTACATTTTTGTCTTTCATTTGTGTGTGTGTGCATCATCACATACAACACCACAACCTTCTCTCTCCACCCGTCCACTTTTTACTTTGCCACTTGTGACAGATTCACTTTCTATCATCATCATCATCTACTCGTGTTCTAATTCTAATGACTTGAGTGGCTTGAAGCCATCAAAATTGAAATTCAATTTGATTGTTGTTGTATTCGTGCGGACAAGAGTGTGACGAATGATAACCACAAAAGCAACATTAAGCCAAACGTCACCGAACGTGTTCACTCTCAGTGCAATCCTCATTGTGCATTATTATTGTCGTTATGAAGTCAAACTTTCACTGTCCCGGTTAAGATTTATCGTCATTCCTATACCACTTGTCATCTACAATCTATTTCATCTTGCTCTCTCTCTCTCTCTCTCTCTCTCTCTCTCTCTCTCTCTCTCTCTCTCTCTCTCCCTCTCGTCGTCGTCGTCGTCGTCATCATCATCATCATCATCGTACTAACGAACGCGCTCGCCTCTACCACGTAAAACCAAACAAAACCGCAAGTGTCCACCCAAAGTACGAGTGTTTTGTCATTATGAATCCAAACTTTCAATTACCCGGTTATTATTTATTGTCCATCTTGTACTAGTAGTCATCTACACACCAATTTGGCCACTAAACATTCGTTTCTTCTTGTTGTTTTTGTTTTGTTCTTTTTGACCAGTAGTTACGACTAGTGCCTGTGTCCACTTCTGGTCAAGTACTCTGTCGCCGTCATTGTCGTCATCGCCCCCATAACCTGTGCCAATTGACTCTTGTGTGCCAAAAGTCACAATTCCACGAAAAACTTGATCATTGCGTTCAGTCTATCCGAATGTAACGTGAAAAGTCGTTCATGTACTGCTCCTTTCTCTGTTTGCATCTCAACATTGGTTCACTGATTCTGAGTCTTATCTCGCCATCATTTGCATTTCTGTTCTTAACTCTATCTCAAACTAATTGCTCACTAGCAGAATCTGTTGAGAAAAGGTCTGTGTGTGTGTGTGTTTGTAGGTGGGGGCGCGCCACCTTTGCACTACTACAGCCACAACAACAACCAAACATCAATACATTTGTCAGTGCATTTGGCAGAACCCGCGGTTGTGGTTTGGGGCGTTGGATCGCTTAGAACCACAGGCCACTCAACTTGGCCACTCAATTGGACTCATGCAAATGACTTAAACAATCTCTCATTGCAAAGTCAAACACCAAAACAACGACCACGACCATCATCATCATCATCATCTTATCACCCTACCCCATCCAAACACACCATAACGCTCAACATAAACTAACCCGGTTATTATTTATCGTCATTCTTGTGCCACTAGTCATCTACAATCCAATTCATCTTCATCTCTCTCTTACATTGCAATTACATTATCGCCTTTTTGTCGGCTCAATTCTGTTTGTTAGTGGTTGGCCAGTAGGCCACTAAGCATTAGTCAACGCTTCTTCTTCTTGCTTGGCTACTAACACGACTATTGCCTGTGTTCATTCCTGGTCAAATGCTTTCTTGACATCGCAATCATCATATCGCCATCATTACGTTCCGTCTGTCCATGTTTGATCAACTCAACTCTGGAACATTAGTTGCGTCGTCAACTGTGTCGAAACTGATGTTCGTATACGTTCGGTCTAAAATGTCCGCGGACACATCGATGCAACCACATTCGTGCTACATTCTGGACATGTATGTCCATTGGACATTTTGTCCAGTCTCAAAGTGCAATTCCCTATTCAATGTCATAACCATTGAATAACTCGTTCTGGTCATAATCGTATCCCTGTGTTCATCCCGGTTAATCACAATCTAAATGTGTAATCTCAACTCCCAGTGAATTCAAATCTCGTGTGATTTGTGTTTTGTTGTTGTTCGGTGTAGTGTAGTGTGTAGTGTAGTGAGTAGAAAAAAGTACACAACATTACCCTGTCCACACCATTCCACACACCATTCCGTTCTACATTTATTACGACATTAATTGAGTCATCTGTACAAGTACAACACTTGAACTCTTCTGTTTGGACACACATTGAAGCTATTATTAGTCAGCAAGAGAGTCAACAACTAGTGAATCAAGATGGCATCCAACAAGTCAACTGAGTCGACGGATCCACTTGTTGAAAGCGGCAATCCAAGCTCAAGTTCTGCTTCTAATCCTTCGATTCCGGCAGTTCCAGCAGTTCCAGCAGTTCCGGCAGTTCCACCAGTTCCACCTGTTCCGGCAGTTCCAGCAGTTCCTGCAGTTCCGCCAATTCCGCCAGTTCCAGCAGTTCCGGCAGTTCCAGCAGTTCCGCCAATTCCGCCAATTCCGCCAATTCCGCCAATTCCGCCAATTCCAGCAGTTATGCCAATTCCACCAATTTCGGCAGTTCCGGCAATTCCAGCAGTTATGCCAATTCCACCAATTCCACCAATTCCGCCAGTTCCGGCAGTTCCAGCAGTTATGCCAATTCCACCAATTCCACAAATTCCGCCAGTTCTAGCAGTTCCAGCAGTTCCCCTGGTTCCACAAGTTCCGCTCGTTCCACCAGTCCCGTTACTTCCACTGAGAGCGCAAGCTCAACGAAAAACGCCCGACAAAAGGAAACCTCTAATTAGACCCCATGAGGTAAGTGTTGGTTACTTTGTTTTGTGAGCATTTAGTAATTTTGTCTCAAACTTGCACCCTTTTTGATTAGTCGGCCCGGTTGATTCGATCCATTTGCGGAAAGTGGTACCTAATCGATAAGGCTGTGCCACTCTGGAGGGCTAGATTGATGATTGAACTGGACTGTGACAATCACATCACCCAGATATGGAGTGGTCCGGTGACTCATTTGAACCAAGATGGCATAGCTGATGGTCGCTATTATGTTGGTCTCTATGCATTTGGCAATAACGATTACCCAATGAAGGCTAGAGCGGAAGAGGAAGTGGTCAAGTTTAATGATCGTTTCAACAAGGGACAGACATATGAATTTCCATTAATCTCCGGAATGATCGATGCCTATCTAGCGAATTTTTTGGGAGGGCCAGTTTTGGCTGTGCTGGGGCGAGAAATTGATCCAGCGGACCACTATCGACCAATGGTGAACGGAAACTCTCTTCTCCTTTGGAATATGACTCTCATCAAGGAGGGCGAACTTGTGGCGCCTTATGTCAATGGGCTAGAAGCTCTTGCGGAATACAAACGCAAGCGTATAATGCCAAGATTCAACTCTTCAAAGCATAGACGAGCTACACTCGACGATTTTCTTCCGTATTATCTTCGTAAGGTAAGTGGACAGAGAGTGAAAGGGAGAGAGAGAGAGAGGGCGCAAGGGCGCCGGGAAATGGGTGCGAGTGGGAGCGAGAGAGAGAGAGAGAGAGAGAGAGCGCGGGGGCGCCAGGACAAGGATCCGAGTGGGCGCGCGGGAGAGAGAGCGAAACGGTGCATGGGAGGGAGAGAGAGGGAGAGAGAGAGAGAGAGAGAGAGAGAGAGAGAGAGAGAGAGAGAGAGAGAGAGAGATCGCAACTACGAAAGCAACAGAATGTTTCAATTGTTCTCAATTTGTATTTGTAGATCAGAATGACTGAGTCGAATGGATTTGATGAGGCAATTCGACAATTTAATAGGGCATTTCTTGAAGCCTCGGTAAGTGTGCATCATTATACAAGGTCCTGATCGTTGAATCGTTTCTCAATGTTCTCTTCTTTTTATGTGTTCATTGTTAGATTGAAGTCGAGGATGAGCATTGGGTCCAGATGGACGAGGAAGGCAATGCAGAGTTTGTCTCTAATGACGAGGATGATGATGATGATCGTAAAGACCTTGACCCAGTTGAAATGCGCTTCTTCGAATTAGTCAATGCCCAACTTGTTCCAAACATGATTGATCTCGACCAATTCGCCAGAGTTATGGCTCGCCTCGACAAGAACACTATTCTTTGTCAAGCGGATGATGTGCCAGAAACGCGTCCACCAAAGGCTCACTTTTGTATGGTTTGTTTTGGTTTCTATCAAAACAAGGTGAAAGAGGATGAGAACAAGAAGGATCCGAAGAAAAAGCGGAGAAATGCTGAGAATGAACAAGACAAGAAGCAGAATGCGATCTACTTTTGTGAATTCTGCTCTGTCTCTGTGCACGAGAATTGTTATCCCGTGACCCTCGATGAGGCCAAGCTGTGGTTCTGTCAATCGTGTGAAGTGGTGCCTGGTCAACCTGGACGACTCGAGTGCAACCTGTGCCATGTTGACATTGCTGGTCCAATGGTCTATGGTGCCAATGGATATGTCCACTTTGTGTGCCAGTGGCTAACCAACTTGCCAGTGTTGCCATTTAGCGGAAAGTATCGTTCATCAGCTCAACGATTCGACAACGCTTTCTGTGTGTACTGTGGCGAAAATGGGACAGTTTTTGGCTGTACCTTTTCTGGTTGCGGTGGCACATTCCACGCAAGTTGTGCTGCCGCCAATTTCAACTTCATCGTACGCGATTCGTATGCAACTCCGATTTGTGACCAACACCCGGAGACGACTACACTTCACCACTACCAAACTGTGAGCAAACTGGTTGAAGGCGACTTGGACGCCTTAGATTTAGAGGACTTTCGTGTTGTAATGAATGAACCGAGTACAAAAGTACCGCGGGACTTTCGCACTTGCTTGAATGAGTCCGTTCTCAAAGTGATTGATGAGATTATACCAATCAAGGAGAATGTTGTGTTTTATGCGCGTTTGGGCCAGTTTTGGTTTGACCGTTTGAAGGCTCGCCGCCACGATATCGATCGCATTCGAAATTTGGCCAAGATCTCGCGTAGAATCGCTTTGAATCGAATTGAAACGATTCAGGACTGGCAACTAAAAGCATCTGAATTTGCTTTGAAGGTAAGTTCAAGTGGTTGGTGGTGGTCGAACAATAAATGATAATCTGTTTATTCTTGTAGAAATTTGTAGGCACTCACAAGCGAGTTCATGAGGGAGTCCTCGATTTGGAACCGAACTTGGACCATCCAGGACCGAGTCGCCGGCAGTGAATCAACTCTTTGGAGTCCATATTTATTCAATTAACATGATTCATGATTTATGTTTACGCATACACACACACAAACAAACACTAAATACAGAAACATACACAGACTGTGGACAAAATAGAAAAAATATACATTATAACAAGTACACATAATTATGCTTGACAGTTTGGGTGGCGAAGTGAGAGAAATGATAAATCATTTCTCTCTCCTTCTCGTTTTCCCCTCCATTAGTATGTCAACGCCTTGATGACTGATAATGACAGTTGCCACACACACGCACTCAAACACAGAAACAGGCACGTGCACAGACTGACTTATTCATAATTGACCAATGTTGACAATAAAATGATTGAGTTCTAATTAATGCATGTTGTTGTCTTTATTTTTGGTTTGGTTTGTGTGGTGCGTATGGCGCAGTCTCTCTCTCTCTCTCTCTCTCTCTCTCTCTCTCTCGCCAGTCAAGCGGTCTATGGAAAGAAATGTGTCGTTCGAGGTCGCATCGAGAGAGACTGAGAGACTCGAGTTGGCAAATTGTATTGACGCTTACGATAGATGTCATTGAACGTTAGTGGTTCGGCGACCAATGAGATGGCATGTGTGTGTGTGTGTGTGTGTGTGTGTGTGTGTGTGTGTGTGTGTGTGTGTGTGTGTGTGTGTGTGTGTGTGTGTGTGTGTGTGTGTGTGTGTGTGTGTGTGTGTGTGTGTGTGTGTGTGTGTGTGTGTGTGTGTGTGTGCATCGGAAGTCAACATATGTTACCATACAGAGATGCAGTTAGCAATACCGAGAAGGCATTCCGTCTGACCATTTGGAGTCGGTGGTGATCAAAGTTTCGAGAGGTTCGACCGGTTTTTGCACATTCCCCACTGATACGCCTGTGACAGGCAGTGGTGGACAGATTTATTGCTCCACGCAAGGGTCGTTGTGCGCAAAAAGCCAACTGGGATGGCTTTCTCGCTAATGACCGTTCACTGGACAGTGTCCGACAACACGAATGGGCTTGAGATTCTAAAGCCTGAGCCGAAAGAAGTCACCAATTCTATTCTGTGTTTGATACACATTTCTATGCACTCGATTACATTAATCGATCGAGCCAACTAGATTTGCAAATATATTAGTATTGCAAAATAGCGTAATTCTGCAAGATAATGCACACACAGTGGACCACTTGACAATCTCTCGCAAGGTTCGCCGACTGATAATTACAGTGCGCACATCGAAAGGCCAAGCACTGCTCTCAAAGTGTAATACAAAACCACGCTTAACGACTCTCGAAAGTGGTCACTTGCATGCATGTCACAACACTTGTAAATAGAACGTCTCCGCACTCAGCGCAATCGAGAGAAGGTCATCCTCAGTGATTCCTCACCCTACCAAACGGGACTTGTCAACATCTGGTCCCGTTATGTGGCAGAGGGACAGAATGTCATTAGCGCAAAACGGAGCGAGGACACTAACTTGAGAGTGACAGTGACTGGACAGTGGCACACTGCCACTGAGTCGTTCTTTATTAAATTAAAGCTCAATTTAACAGGTTTGCTATCCCGAGAATGTATCACTATTCCGAGTGTCCTGATCACAACTATCGATTGATCAATTAATTGGAATCTTGGTTTATCATTGCTCATTCGATCTACATTGCAGGGTATGATGGTGATTTGAGTTGAGAGCTGCCAACCGTTCGATGTGCTCAGAAGTGTAGAGTCAGCACACACAGAGACACACTCCGTCCTTAAAGGTCATATAATTTATTGGTACTTAAAAGTGACACTTTCCCTCTCCACAAAGTCACTCTCCCATGGCTTCTCTCTCGCTCTCTCTCTCTCTCTCTCTCTCTCACTCTCTCTCTCTCTCTCTCTCTCTCTCTCTCTCTCTCTCTCTCTCTCTCTCTCTCTCTCTCTCTCTCTCTCTCTCTCTCTCTCTGCCCAGTCTATCTCTCTAGTCGCAGTCCAATAGCCGAACAACTCAAAGTAAAAGCACACAAAAGTGAACACATTTGCCCAGTGTTGCTGTACGCGTCACCCTCGTCAGACTTCGTGACGCTCTCGTCTTGTCTTCGCAAGATTGTCATTTTCGATACATTTTGTCACATTGAAATCATCAAACCTTGACCTTCACTCAACTATGTATTCATAATCATTTCTCATTGTGTGTGTGTGTGTGTGTGTGTGTGTGTGTGTTCAACAAGTTTCACATTACCATTAGTGTTCGGCACACTTCACTCGGATTCGGTCTGTCACTCGCTCAATTAGGACTGTGATGATCACAATCATTTACGAGCACGCTCCAATCCTACTTCATTCATCCATCAGTGCTCGTCCTAATCTCGTACATGTGTTTGCACTCAAGCCTAATGTGTGTTGATTTGTCAACTTAAACCACTACAAACACCGAAACAGAAGATCGTAAAGATTAACTGCTACTTGCGTCCGCTCTCCTCCATCTCCACTTAAGTACGTACTTATATTTGATCACTCTCTGCTAAAGTGCGCAAAGCGAGCGTGAAATTACCAATCGTTTTGCTTAATGCATTTTCGCGTGCGGCCGCTGTCCATTTGAGTGGCCAATTTGAGAGACACGAGTCTGAGAGCGTGCAGGCTTGCTCTACTTTTCGATTGGATCGATTAATGATCGGTTCACTCCGCCTCTCCTTCCAATCACCTGAGTGCACAGTAACAGTTTGCCTCACCTGAGGCCTCAGAGGTAAATCACACCTCTCTCATACACTTTCGTCTCTTCTTTCGCTTGATTCGCTTTGCTTCAATCAAAATCACAATGGCAAGGCAACGTAACGGAAATACTTTTCCGGTATTTGGTAGAACCAAGCTTGACCGTTGCATCAACGGAGGTGACTTGGAAGTAGAAGAACAAATCTATTCCGAGACCTTTAGCAAAAGTTTTGTTGCAACAAGGATGATTGGTGGGCCATACAAAGACGCCAATGGCCGATATGCCGTTCTTTCCACTGCCATTTGGAATAAAAATGATAATGACAAAACAAAAACACGTCTTCTGAAGCAATTTAACCGCCGTTATATGAGTCACAAAGAGAATCAATTTCCGACATACCAAGAATTGACAGACGTGGCGCGAGAAAATTATCGTTTGGCAATTGAGCACAAAGATGACAATCTCATGAACGAACGATTAGCTGCATTGGGTGCCAACAGTACATACACTCTATTCGGTTGGTATCCAAGGTTGGAAACTGCCCAAAGAGTTCGGGAGTTGTTAAATGATGATGATGATGAAAATGCTGAAGATGTTATTGCAAGATATGAACGAACTCCAGTAAATCCAGACGAACCTGCCACTTATAAAGACTTTTTCCTTCCGAAGCCTGTATTTGATAGTTTAATGGCTCATGATGAAAGACAAAATGGAGGAGTTGTGCCACAAAATGAGGAAAACGAGGTTCCACAGGGAAATGCAATGAACGGAGACGATGACGACAACAACAACGATCGAGCAGACCATGCTCAAATGGAACAACAGAATTTGCCTCGTCCAGTCGTGAATGAACAGTCAACAAATGACAAACGTCCAAATGGTGGGTCGCAGACTTTGGCCAAGAAGAAGAAGACGAGCAACAGCAAAAGTAGCAAGGTTGGTTGTGTGAGTGCACTAGCACTTTCGTGTGTTGAGCATTCCGAATTGACTCAATGTTTGTTCGTCAAATCACAGAGCTCAAGTGATGCTTCGAATGGAGGTGAATTTGATCCCGTCCCATCAACAAGTAAGCAGCAAACAAACAATACATCGAACCATGCAGTGGCACATTCATCCCAACTGATGTTGAACAGCGCTAATGTAAGTAACTTTATGATTTATACGGCCTTACGGAGAAATAGGCTAACATGCAACATAATTAGCAAACACAGCAGCCGAATAGCGTAAACAGTGAGCAGACAGACTACAAATTTCGTCAAACTATGATCCATTTCATGCAAATTTATGATCTGCCATGCGAAATCGATGTATGTATATTGTAATAGGAGCTATTAGTGCTTTATTGATTGCTTCTTCTTATTTTGTTGAAAATGTAGTCAAAAATGTGGAAATTCATACTCGAACTCATGAATGTTTTCACAAATGAGAGTGCCTTTATGCCCTTGGCCCACAGTGAGCACAATGCAATCTGTATGGTTTGCCAGTGCTACGAGCCCAATGATAAGATCGTGTCCTGTCAGCGATGCACTGCAACGGTGCATTCTAAATGTTATTCAAAAATGATAGAAGATCCGAAACAGATGGGAAAGTTCACTTGCGAGGCATGTCAAGTTGTACCTTTTTGGGAGATTGGCTGTGCTGACTGCCAACAAGCAGATGGAGGCGTTTATCGTCGTCATGCTCAAGGCATAGACATTTGGCTTCATGGTGCCTACTATTTGCTCTTTGCGGAACTTAAATGGCGCCCAGGCAGCCGCTGCTGCTACTGCAAGCGTCCAAGTGTGCTCTCAATTGGAGGTTGTTCCGAGCAAGACCCGTCAGACAGTTCGAAACGCTGTTCGGGTACGTTTCATCCGTGTTGTGTCGTCAAAGAGGGCAACATTCGAAAGAATGCCCGCAACCGATGGGAAGGAATTTGCGACCAACACCAGGAGGTTAGTATGCAACTGAAGCGTGAGAGAGTGCAAAAGTTTGGTGTGGACAAACGAACCATCCGCAAACGCCTCCGCGATCAACACGAAGCTGTGAAGCAGCTTAGTTTTATTCAGCTCTTGCCCCATGACATTTTTAAGCATCTTTACGCAGTGATTGTCATTTATATGCGGGCAAATCCAGAATACATATTTCAAGCTACCTTTTTGGTCAATGTTCTTAAGTGCTGGATCGCGGTAATGAAAACAGTTGGCGGAGGCAGTACAGACAGACTTGGTCACCACCAATTGAGTTCATATGGCAGAGATCGAATGGCCAATGCAATTCAATGTCAAGCACAACAAATCTACATGCGACCCAGACTGGTCTACCCAGAGGGATACGATGCCTTCCTGGATTTTTCGAGGCAGCAAATGTTTCTGGACTCCTTGTTGGTAATATAGTTTGTTGTGTTGTTGTGTATATCAACTAAAAAGTAACACTTTGATTCGAATAGGAATCAATCGAAAAAGGCGTCTACAAATTTGTTGACTATTGCTATCACGAAGAGGGACAAATGGATAATTCCATTTATCTACCAGAATTGCATGATACTACTGATGACAGTAGCCACGAAGACGAAGAAGAAGAAGAAAAGGAATGAATGAATGAAGCAGAAGTGACCATGTCTTTGAGTGGTCATTCTTATCTAAGCACCCGCATCTTTAATCAACATTAATCCTTAACTTTATCTATAGTATTAACCACAAAATACACTTATTTCACAATGTCTTTTGTCAATGTATTATCAATAATCCAACACGATTTAAACAGTAACACACAAAAGTAGCCTTTCAGTGCCGTTCTTCGCGATTTCCCATAACAGTTGTCATCAACATCATCATCATCTTCCGACCACACATTTTTACTGCAGTTCATTCAGCAATGCTCAGCCTCTCATTCTAACAGGTAGGTAAGATTGTGTATGTCATTTTGATAGTAACAATTGTTATCTTTTAGTTGTTCGACTAATCACACGCTCACATTACACACACACAATGGATCATACCTGGACGATGGCATCATCGCAATCATCTTACGCTAACTTCAACTCTTGGCAGTACTTTCTTTCTGTAATGCTAATTATTATTACTTCTACTAAGCTTGTAATCTTTGAAATAAATGTGAGTACTCACAAATTCACAGATCTAGGCTCCAACTCAATTCATCGCCCACAGGTAAGCATTGCCAGACACTGAGAAAATGATATGTAGAACAACAACAAAACAGAGTTGTTGATTTAGTGCCAGAATGGAGTGACTACTTTGACTTGATTGATACCTAGCTCCTTGGTTTGCGGTGTCTGTAGTGTTCGGACTGACTGATTGTACTAAGTTTGTATTGAAGTGGTCAAAGGTACAGTTGAGAGAGAGAGAGAGAGAGAGAGAGAGAGAGAGAGAGAGAGAGAGAGAGAGAGAGAGAGAGAGGGCGAGAGAGAGAGAGGGGCGAGAGGGCGAGAGGATGAGAGGGCGAGAGAGAGAGAGAGAGAGAGAGAGAGAGAGAGAGAGAGAGAGAGAGAGAGAGAGTCTGTGTCGATTGGTTGTTGGTCAGTGTGGCACCAGAGTGTTTGACCAGCGCGTCACACCGTGATGTAATTCCGAATTGTCGGTGAGTGAACTGTCGCACTGCCTTGTTGTATACAATTTGTTATTTTGTCCTGTTTGGTTATGTTCGACCAAAAACCACAGTTGATGAGTTGTGTGCGGTAAGTTTGTTCATTGCACCATTACTACTCGCTCAGTGGTCATCAATCGGTTTGTTTTGATTGTGTGTACTGTGTGACACTCATGCTCAACACCACCATGAACTCGTCTCGGTCCGAGTGCAGTGTTGACATAAGTCGGGTCACAATAGTTGGCACTCGGAATTGAGCACCGGATCATCAGTGCCTAATCGACAGCAACAATGTCAGTAGCACTTGAGTGCAAAGCACTAGGCGAAGGTGCAACAACAAATGGCACTGGACAGTGCCAGTGGACACGCATAGAGCAACTTTGGTCTGTGTGCAGTCTGTGTCTATTGGCCATTGACCACTCATTAGTTTGGATGATTAGTTGCAACAAGTTTCAACTTGCAATATATAAGCTACAGTCAAGTGTTATCACACTATCATCATCATCATCATCATCGCCATCATCATCAACATTATCATAATCGTTTATTATTACCACAACCAAACCCAATCAAAAAGTACAGACAAATGTATCGCTCATTCGGAGCAGCATTAAGACATATAAAGGTTGCAATATCAAATAATAAATAAAATCAATCAATCAAAGTAAACAAAATCATAGGAATGCGAAATGAACTAAACATTTCTGGCGCACAGCTGTGGGACAACTTAGCTTAGTCGTCTTCATCGTCGAAGTCGCTTTCGATGACATCTTCCTCGAAAACGTAATTCTCTGGATCGGATACCGATAATGTGTCTTCGTCATCCTGTTGTTCGTCCAGCTGAACGTCTGGTTCTGGATCCAAGTTCAAAGGTTCGCCCTTATCGATGACCAGCCCCCCGGGAACGGATTCAGAATCAGACGATGAGCTACCATCTTCTTGTTCGGCTACGTTGACCTAAGGGATCAGTTCGATTAGTGATCAGTGAGTGCTAATTGTCAAATTGTGTTACATTTTCGGGAACAGCTCGTCGAACACTAAGGTCCAGTGGCTCGAGTTGCTCTTCTTCTTCTTGTTCGGATTCGGATGATGATGATGAGTCATCGTCATTGCTTTGCTCATCAAAGTCCACCTAAAGAATCGACTTTGGTAAATCAAATGCAACATTGCAACATTACATTACATTTTGGTGTTCTTCCCTCGGAGGACTCGGCTGAATTGGCACAATATCTGGTAACGGTCTCTCAACGATCCTTCGCATCACTGCTTGATCTAAATACGTAGAACAGTCAAACCTACAACAACAGCAGTAGACAAAACAAACCAATGTCCCGTTGAGGTGGATATATTATGTTGTAGAAATCGTGGTACATAGCCAAGCTTACGTTATCTAAAATGTGATAAGTCAGTCAGTTGAACACACTTAAACCATCAAATTGAATCATACCTATTTCCTTCTTTTTGGCTCCTATCTTTGCGTTATAATAAAGTCGAAACTGCTCAGCAACATTCATGACAAATGGTCTGATGATGATAAACACAAAGATAGTTGAATTATTGAAAAATGTGTGAGAAAATATGCATCTTACAGTTTATCTTCCTCTCTGGTTGGGATGAGGTTAGTGCCAATTATTGCATGAGCATGTGCGCGTGTGATATTAGCCAAACTCTCGATGAACACGGCTCGATTTTGGCTAGTTGATACATTTGGATTCAGCCGTGCCTCGGCTTCCCAAAATCTCTGTTCGAAATTGGTAACGATCGCGAGTCGTTCAGCCTTCGATCTCTGTACCGCCGACTGTGGCGCGTTTGTGGCGCGTTGTCCAACATTTAATTGCCTAGTTCCTTGCTGACTTGTGGTCGACTGTGAACTCGTAGCCGTGCTTGATTGCTGTCTCAAGGAATGTGCCACTCTATCTGTACCACTTAGCCCAATTGGCACATTACGAGCCAGATTTAGATTGGGCAGCGATTCGGTGGCGACACGTTGTGGAATCGGCCGAGGGCTCGAATGCTGGCCAAAGTACTGTGCAGGATTCTGGCGACTTGGCTCACTTGGACCGGCAATCAAAATGCGGAGAGAACTCGACTGTGCTGCAACTTGTTGCGAAGTCACTCGACTTGTCACCCGAACAGGCGGTGTCTCAGCAATTGTGCCAAATGTATGCCAATCAGGTGGCTGATTACCTCGACTTGAACCTTGCCAAAAACTGGGCAACACTGCCAAACCTCTACCTCGAGGTGTTTGGCTACAAGAGCTCCCGGCTAGTTGGCTCATTGGCACTGAAGGTGCGACAATTTGTGCACTGAATAGAATTGAATTGGTTAGTGAAATTGGAAAATTGATAATTTGGGATGCTCTACCTCAGAGCACGTGTGTGGGTAATCACACTTGTTCGAACATAATTTGGAGCACTCAGATTAGCGAAAGTCATTGCCACTGAACCAGGGCTTCTCGATGATGAAGGTAAATGACTATTATTACAAATTGAGAACAATAATATGTAAACCAATCGAACAGTAATATGTCTCTGCTACCTGGGCATAATTGGCGGTCTCCATGGACGAATCACTAGGCCTCGATTGATTGTGATTGGTCCTTGTTCTTGTCGCAATAATAAATCTGCAATTATGGGAGCCACTGGTCGAGGCTGGTCATGAACCGACGATGTTGCCGGTGATGTGGCGGTGCTGCTGCTTGTTATTGTTGTTGCCACTGAAGCCAGACATTAAAAGTCAATTAAACATGTAATGTAATGAAATGTACTTCTACTGAATCCGAGTAGTTGTCACTCGTGTCCTGTTTGTGGCATAGATACAATGTCTAATGCAAGCAAAAAGCCGCGGCCACGCAAATTCGCATGAGTCTTTGCTTTGAGTCAAAACCAAGCTCACACACACACACACACACACACACACACACACACACACACACACACACACACACACACACACACACACACACACACACACACACACACACACACACACACACACACACACACACACACACACACACACACACACACACACACACACACACACACACACACACACACACACACACACACACACACACACACACACACTCAATCATTCATTCGCTCTCGCTCTCTCTCTCTCTCCCCCCTCACCTCTCTCTCTCTCTCTCTCTCTCTCTCTCGCCCTCGCCCTCGCCCTCGCCCTCTCTCTCTCTCTCTCTCTCTCCCTCTCTCTCTCTCCCTCTCTCTCTCTCTCTCTCTCTCTCACTCTCTCTCTCTCTCACACTATTTAACTTCAAATGATAAGTAAATTTAAGTAAAATCACATTACCTGAAGGTTCGTCAGTCTCAGAGCTCGAATTCAAATTCGAATGTGCGCGATGTCGCTTCATTGTTGCAATTGAATTCGATGATGCGAATGCGAAGGTTGAAGGTAGGAAAGGCACACACACACACAAACAATCAAACACAACACAACACGAACGAAAGTACAACAAAACAGAACAAAACAGAAAATTCTTTGATGCAAAACCGATAGAGGGAGATAGAGGTAATGTCGAGACCGTAAAACTACTTAAACGAACAAGCGAACAAACGAAACGAACAGACAGAACACGAACACACCGAACACACAGATCGCACAGAACACACAACACAATGTGTTACATAACCATCATTGGCACAGGACAGTCAGACTGCACAATGAAACTGAGGGGCGAAGGATTCAGGGGTCAACAAGGTCGAGAGTGCGTGCAGTGAGATGGGAGACGCGAAGGAAGAAGAAGAAGGCCACAAGACAAACAAACCGTGTTAGGCACAAGTCTCCATCAGTGCACTAGAACAGTAGAGTCATGTGACGCAAGGTGCATACACACACACACACACAAATTTGAATTGAAATGAAGTGGAGAGAGTCATATCCGAGTTATGGCTCACTTGTGCGAGCGATGATGATGATGATAGTAACACTCGACCATCACTGAACAGAGGATAGATAAAGAATAAGGAGAGCACGCCTGTTGCATTGGCATTATATAACTCTGTTCATATTCATATCTGTTATGCTCATTACCTTTGCTGCTGGCAGTCTAATTCTCAATCAGATATGCAAATGTGCGGACTGTGTGTGCTCACTGCTCAATGATCAGTCTACTTTCATTTGATTTCAGATAGACAGACAACTCGTTCAGCCCATTCACGGGGGTACGACTATCGATGATCATCATCGCCGCGCAATCTCATCGCGCAAAGTAAAGTAGTAGATCAGGCAAAAATCGAATGACTTGTGTGGTGGCCGGCGCGCGCGCTCGGCATGATGATGATGATGATAATGTCTACGTTCATCGGTGAATACACGAGAGTGTACTGAACTAGTTTGAATGGTCGTTTGCTCTCTGCAAACGACCAACGACGATGTAGTCCTCGTTCTCTCAATGGCTTCGGTAGTGTAGTGACTGTCTGACTGTGTGTGTGTGTGTGTGAGTTTGTGCCTTCGCGTTCGAACACAAACTCACACTCACACACACAACTGCACGGCGTCTTTTCCTTTTGACATTGTGTGCACAGACTTACGTGTCTATTATATTACCTATGCACACAGGTAGAAAACAATTGAGGAACACACCTAAAACACACAAAAGCACACCAAAAAAATTAGCTCGATTTTCTCGTTTTTCCTCTCTCCCCTCAAATCGATCAAACCATTGATTACAATATATAGGATATATATTTGATACGCGAGTTTATTGTTAAGTGTGCGTATTATGCGAAACAAACCTGGCAATCAAATTGATTATCGCTATTAATATGCACGGCTAATTGAGCGATAAGATAAGTCGTTGTTGTAATGACAAAACTAGCGGACGCGCGAACACACACGAACATGACTAGTAATGTGTCTGTGTTTGCAGTTGCTCTGCCTCGCGACATGATATTTGTTATGTCTATTTACACTCACTCACACTGAGGCACATTGCAAAGACAGACAAAGCAAATTTCAAATCGAGCTCTACTCGACGAGTAGATATTAATTATGATAATATTACACTCGGGCACGGGTACTCACACGGACAGTCTCGTGAGCTTGTTTGTGTGTTTAGTGGCTAGTGTCTCGTGTCTCGTTTTGCTTTGTTGTGACTACTTTTGCTCTTTCAGACAACAACAAAATTGCCACCGATCTCAACTCGAGTCTATCTGGCTTGCATGTGCATTGGCCTCTCTCATTTCGGACTTTCAAGGGTAATCATAACGCAATGACAGACACAGACATGCATGCACTCTCACCGGGCGAATTCACACAAGCACACAAATGATCTCTCTCTCTCTCTCTCTCTCTCTCTCTCTCTCTCTCTCTCTCTCTCTCTCTCTCTCTCTCTCTCTCTCTCTCTCTCTCTCTCTCTCTCTCTCTCTCTCTCTCTCTCTCTCTCTCTCTCTCTCTCTCTCTCTCTCTCTCTCTCTCTCTCTCTCTCTCTCTCTCTCTCTCCCTTTCCCTCTCATTCTCTCGCTCAATGTATTATAAATATGATTAAACTCAATTCCATTCAGTCTAACGAGTCTGTTTGTTATGTATACATACATACGTTTAGTGAAACTAATATCCCAATAATAATCAATTAGATTATGGCCATTTATACAGCTCAAATTGAGCGATTAGGTGATGGTGTTGTGTCACTACGGACATACATACAAACACACATTACGGACTTATTGCACTACTACTGCACACTGCACACACACACACACACACACACACAGACAAACAGACAGATACAACTCACAACACAACGAACAAAACGACCAAACGAACGCTCACGCGCGATCTTCTCGTGCTTGGACTGTGTGTTTGTGTCATTTGTTGTCTGCCACGAGTCATTTAGTTTGCTTTGTAAATATCATTTTTTGATGTCTAATCAAAAGGAACATCAAACAAACAGATACACAGACACACAGAAGGGTACCACTGACAAATTGACTAACTCGTGTAGATACACAAATATTAATAATATTAAAATTTATAAAGTACAACTGCCTCTTACGTAGTAAGACTTGTGTGTGTGTGTGTGTTCGTTCGTTGCTCGTTCGTGGCTCGGTGGTGGCGGCGGTGAGAGGGAAAATGCATTGTGAAGTGCACAATGTGCCCTGACATGAGGGTACACTGTGCACAGGTATCTATCGATCTACTTTTGCCAATAGCAGTGACCTTAACTCACCTTGATGGCCTCTCGACTGACCAATCAGATTGGCTATTCTGGCAAATGGCCACCGTGATTGGACAAAATGGCTTCTTGTCTGGGCTTGCTATGTTGAGTGTATACGCGCGTGTGCCACACAGTCGACTCGACAGAACGAGCCATCATCATCATCGCCTGATCTGCTTGTAAATACGTTCTTCCGCGTTTGTGTGTGCGTGTGCGTGTGTGTGTGTGTGGTCAGTATTGTTAACTGCGTTCGTTCGTTCGTACGTTCGTTAATGAAATCGAGTTCGCGCTACGCTCCATCAATCAAGCATCAATCTCGCCGCATCGATTACATGTCAATAAAGCATTTTTAGGCCAATTTTGTTCGATTTTTTTCCTGTACATAATGTACAACATTATGCACAACATTACATGGACGCCTGTGTGTGTGTGTGTGTGCACCCATTTGAGTGTACATTAAATATATACGATTGTATATCCCCCTTGTCGGCTATATTTGTGTTGAAGAAGGAGGCATACTACAGTCGTCTTCTCATTCGCCTTCTCGCTCCTCTCTCCTTATGATTGGGCGCCACTTGCACTGGGCGTCGTGCTTTCTTATTACATAAGACGCTTGGTCAGCATCTCTCTCTTCTTCTATCTCTCTTCTCTCTCTCTCTTTCTCTCTCTCTCTCTCTCTCTCTCTCTCTCTCTCTCTCTCTCTCTCTCTCTCTCTCTCTCTCTCTCTCTCTCTTGCTCTCTCTCTCTCTCGCCCTCTCTCTCTCTCTCTCTCTCTCTCTCTCTCTCTCTCTCTCTCTCTCTCTCTCTCTTCTTCTTCTTCTTCTTCTCTCACTCGCAATGCCACACACAAGTGATGTGTGTGTGCAACCGATGTGAATGAGCCAATGTGCTCTCTCTCTCTCTCTCTCTCTCTCTCTCTCTCTCTCTCTCTCTCTCTCTCTCTCTCTCTCTCTCTCACTTGATCGCCTTCATTAAAACTATAAATGTTAAATGCATTTATTATATAATGTATATTAGAATAAATCATATTGGACAATTATTGCGTTTATTGCTGATTCACGGTTGTGTTGTGTGTGCCTGTGTGTGTTCATGTGTCAGTGTCTGTGTGTGCTAGTGGGTATGTAAATAATAAATAAAACGAGCGAACGAAAGGTCATTTTTAGTACACCACAAAGGTGACATGCTCGCTTAATCATCATAGTAGTAGATAGTGAGATAAGCCACAACACCAATGTCGTTATAAAATTCAAAAACCTGTTGGCCCACGGGTGCTGGTTGTTCCATTTCCTCACGCAGTTCCCTTTCGGCCGCTACAGACAGAAGACAGATCAAATCAAAATTGTATTGTATATTACAGTAAAATTTAGTTTTTTTACCTGCATGAGCAAATGCTAACATTAGAGCTGGATTATTCTCTGGCAAATACTGCGGATCTGGCACCGGGCGAGGAGCTGGTTCAGCAACAGCAACAACAGCAGCAGCTTGATCATCGATCGGGTGCTGGACCTGAGCAGGTGCTGCCTGAACAAAAAAGGGATTGACGTAACCAAGCATGTCTTCAAGAGCAGGATTGTTAGCGGGATCATTCTGAGGATCTGGTACTGGGCGAGGAACAGGTTCAGCAGCAGCAGCAGCTTCGGCAACGATCGGCTGCTGCACTTGAACAGCCTCTGCTTGGACAAAAAAGGGATTGCGGTATCCAACAATGGGTTCAAGCCCTTCACCAATCCGACGGTAGTGATCTTCTCCTCTCGGTTGTAGCTCATTCTCTCCATCTAACAAAACACACAATACAATGGGTACATTAATTACTTACTCATAGCAGTGGTATTATTGATCCTACCAGACGATGATGAAGAGGGAGAAGGTTCCGAAGAAGAAGAATCCGGAGCCGGAGGAACCAGAGGAGAAGGAGCCAGAGGAAGTTCCCGAGGAGAAGGAACCGGTGGAGAAGCGGGAGGAGAAGCAACCAGAGGAGGAGGAGGAGGAGAAGTAGTATCCTCAGTGTTGTAAAAATGAGTCGAGCTGCCAGTTGATGGTGTCCTATCTGAGTCATACGCCAAGGTCGACTCAGTGTCAGAACCACTGCAGAACTGCTGCTGAACATCCGCTCGTGCTTGTCCTTGTTCCTCGTTGTCGCTCATGTTCAACTTGATACTAGTCGATTGAGAAGAAGAAGAAGGCACAGGAAGAAAGCACACCACGTTTCGTTTGATGATGATGATGTGTGTGTGTGTGTGTGTGTGTTCGAATCGAATTCAGTGCTGACTATGCATACGACGATGTGAGCGAGTGAGCGCGTTAGTGAGTGAGAGAGAGAGAGAGAGAGAGAGAGAGAGAGTGAGAGAGAGAGAGAGAGAGAGAGAGAGTGATGATAGTGGACTGTTCGCACACTAAGCGATGGAGATGAGTGCACGGTGTTGTGTGTGTTGATGCAGGACTACGCGACCAACGCCTGTGAGTGATAGAGGTAATGCGCTCACATCGATGGCTTCATTCGATGTGCGTCCAGTTGCATTGTAGTAGAACCACCTGTTAGCAGGCTGCTACTGCTTTTGAATTGCGTATAGATGTGCTAATGCACGGACAATGGGTAATGAGGTGAGAGGTACGGATGGATGCGTCTGTGGTTGATTACACACTGATTGGCCTCGTTGGCTGTATTCGACTGTGTGAGGCGACCCTTTCGGCAGTGTTGGCGGTGGTGGCGGTTGGGGTGATGGTGGTGATGGTTGTGCAGCAAGTGGTTGATGTGTCGTTGTCTGTCGTTGTCCATCTCACTCTGTATGTCTTCTCTCCCCTCGCACTCAAATTTGTGTTCGGTGTTCGCCTGACTCGTCCATTTCATGCAGACACACGGCGATTTCATTTGTTCAGTTGTGTTGTCTGTTGTCTCTCGCTTGGTGTGTTCTCGAGCTTGACTCAATAAGTCGGACACTAACTCTCAGTGTTTTCTCTGTGTATGTTTGTGTGTGTATTCGTACAATGTTATCCTGCACTACATGACTCATTTGTTCATCTATTCATCCGAGTGTTGTTGTGCTTGTTTGATCTTCTGTTTCGCGTTTTCTTGAACTACTAATTCGTGTCGGGTTGGTTTGCCTCATCGTTCCAGCACCAGTCATCGCGCCACTCGCACTCCACCAAACACACCAACCCCTCAACAATCATGTCTATCTTTTGTACGGCATTGGATCGATTGTCCAATCTTTGGGCTTCGATTAGAGGCTATTTCAACGCTGATTTGATACAATACATACAGCTCGACCATATCTGGTCCATTCCACTGTCGGAACGTACATATGAATTTGTGCTGACTCAGTATGAGAGTGAAATCCGTTCGTCTCTTGCTATTGAAACCTTTACCGATATCTTCGTTGGAAGAGGTGGATTTGGACAGGTGTTTGCGGCTTTGGAGAAAAGTTCTGATAGTGGTGATGATGGCTACACCAAGTGTGCATTAAAAGTTCAATCTTCGTTTTATCTTGACAAGAACAAGCGCCCGGATTGGTATGTTCGCGCTCAAGATGAAGTCAAGTTCTTGAAAGCTGTGCAGAATCATCCAAATGTGATCAAGTACCTTGACCACTTGTTCCTGAACGAGCCAACCGTTGAGAAACCAAACATTGCCACTCACTTGGTAATCAAGATCGAGTATATGAAGATGTCACTTAAAGACCTTTTGCGTTTGCACGTGAACAAACTTTCGTTCAAGGAGAGTGTCCATTTGGCCAAACAGCTCGCGACTACTGTCGAGTTCATTCACTCCAAGTGTATTTGTCATCACGACCTCAATAGTAATAATCTCCTAATCAACTACGAACCAAACAATCCAGAGAAGGAAGCTCAATTGATGAGTCTTCCATTTAAGATTATTGACTTTGGTCTGGCAAAGCAATACGAGTCGAGATCCACTGAAGACATACTCGAAAGTCTATTCTTTCGAGGCACCGAATCGTTCAAGCCCAAGGAAAAGCACACAAAAGTGCCATACAACCCGTACATTTCAGACTCCTACTCGTTGGGCGCCACCTTGGCTCAGGCAATCATGGGAATCGATGAGCAGAATAGATTCACGAAGAAGCCAATCGACTACTATCATGATCAGTTCGTCCTTTACACCCGAAAGTTGGTATTGGAAGGCAGCGTGGACCAGGAGCAGATTGACTTTTATGAGTTGATTCTGCAATTGCTGTCTCCGAATCCTATGATGCGAATTTCGGTTGAGGAGTTCGCCCGTCGAATCGCACATTTGTAAGTGAGTTTGTGGTTGGTCTGCCTTTGTGAGTGTGTCTCCTTGGCCAACGCAGAACGCACCAATACACTTCACATTGCCTGCACACGAAGACACAACAACAAGAACATTACACTAATGTACACAAGACATATACGACACAACACAACAAAACACAACGCATACAAACACACACAGTCTTCTCGTTACTAAACTTCTACTGTCCATTCGAATCAATTTCAATTCCTGTCAATTACAATTCATTCCCTACTGCTAAATTATTTTTGTATTTTTCAATAAAGAGTTTTACTAATTCAATGAACCAACGCGTTGATCATTGCATAAACATCATCATCGTCGATCGACATCTCTCGAGGTGGTGGTGGTTGTGCAGCAAGTGGTTGATGTGCTCGTAACATTTTCAGTTCGTCAGGCATTTGTCCTCTCTCTCTCTCTCTCTCTCTCTCTCTCTCTCTCTCTCTCTCTCTCTCTCTCTCTCTGTCTGTCTCTCACACTCACATTTCTTCTCTCTCTCTCTCTCTCTCTCTCTCTCTCTCTCTCTCTCTCTCTCTCACCCTCTCCCTCTCTCTCTCTTCTCATTCTCTCTCTCTCTCTCTCTCTCTCTCTCTCTCTCTCTCTTCTCTCTCTCTCTCTCTCTCTCTCTCTCTCTCTCTCACGCTCTCTCAGGACGCGTTCTCGTCAGTGGTGTGCTTGTCATCATCGTCTGGTGTGTTGTGTGTGTCTGTTCTCGTTTGATTGAGATTGTTGTTAAGTGGACCGCATTTCGCTGGAACGGCAGATGATCAGGTTTGTGCCCGAACACAGACTTTTGTTTGTTTGTGTGCGAAGATTTGATTGTGGTGGTCGCGGACGATGACTGTGATTAGTGCCATTCAACGGGTTGACTTCAATGATGACATGTGTGTATTGTGTCTGTGAATACAGTTCCCAACAACCACAGTCGTTTAGATCTGCGGGTGCAGTAAACATTGACAGTAAACTTGTGCGACATTTCAATCGAGTCACGAGATCACAACAACATACATCACATACAAACACACACAGTGTCGTCGTAATGTTCCTTCCAATGGACGAACAGATTGGACATGAACGAATTCATTTCCAATAAAGAGGATGACTAATTTAAGGAATCAAAGAATGATCAATGCAATAGTTGATCGATCACAGGAAACACACTCATCAGTGCTGTGTGTTGTCATCATCGAGTGTACCATCATTTTGCACTTGTGTATGACTCATGGAGTCAATTTGATTTGTCGTGTAGAAGTCTCGCAATTGTGATGATGATGATGATGCATTCAATAGATCATCACTCAATGGTCAACTTGATCAGAGCAATTACACTTGGACCGATTGATTGAAAGAAAAAGAAACAGAACGATGGGAATGATACTCAGGGGTACGGTACGGTGATGATGATTGTTGGTGCCATTCAACCGATTCTAATGATGACATTTTGTGTTGTTTGTGCCAAATAAATATTTCCACTTTATATATTTGGAATATATAACTTTTAACTTAGAAATGTTCTTCGTTATCTACAAGACATAGCTATTAGTGATAATAATAACAATAACGCATATACAGACACAAACAAACAAACACTCGAATGTGCTCATGTCACTCATTCATTCACTCAATTTATTAGTAAATTTTGCCAAAATCGTAATGTATTCAGTGAAGAAGTGTGTGTGTATATTTATACACGTTTTAGTGAATCTGATCTCCTAATATTAATCCAATATATTATATTTATAAAAACAAATTAAGCGATTAGATTAGCAGTTGTTGGGGGCATAGTCAACATACATACGAACGCACCTTGATGGGGACAGTGTACAAGTACTGAGAGTGAATTTCACTCTTCAAATTATTGTTGCACGCTCACTCGAGTGAGCTCGCAGTGCACTTCACACCACAATTTGTTATTGATATTCGTCGGGCAACTTCTCTCTCTCTCTTTCCTCCCTCCCTTTCTCTCTCTCTCTCTCTCTCTCTCTCTCTCTCTCTCTCTCTCTCTCTCTCTCTCCCCCTCTCTCTCTCTCTCTCTCTCCCTCTCCCCCTCTCCCCTCTCTCTCTCTCTCTCTCTCTCTCTCTCTCTCTCTCTCTCTCTCTCTCTCTCTCTCTCTCTCTCTCTCGTCTCTGTCGTGTGCACATCGTGCTCCGTATTATTGTTTTGTACGGGCAATTTTGGTTCTGGTGCTAGCGGTTTTTCATTTCTGTCGTCCAAATTAGTTCGGAGCAGTCCGCCGGCACCAGGCAGACCATTGGCGCATGAATCTCTCTCTCTCTCTCTCTCTCTCTCTCTCTCTCTCGTCTCTGTCGTGTGCACATCGTGCTCCGTATTATTGTTTTGTATTTTCCTCTTTTCGGTGGCAGTTGCTCGAATCTACCCTAGTATCCTACATTGTTGGAAGCAGCTAAGCTCCCTGAATCTATTGATGTGCATTTTGCATGTGTTCCATCGATCTACGATACGAAAACACGAAAAAACGATTTTTCCACGCCAACTCAAGCACCGCACATCATGTTTTGAGTGTTTTCTTTTTTCGTCACGTATCTTTTTACCATCGATGATTTGATTTCGACTCTGCCACCTCACCAAGTACTTTTCCCATCGATTTTGTGAATTTCCCGAGTATATTCTGTCCGAAAAGCCCGATTCTTCATTTTTGTCCGGTTTGTTTTGGTCTGTGTGCTGCCTGTTGCCGTCTGCGCATGTGTGCACTCACGCGTTGCGCTGAGTTTGCACAATGCCAGTAGTGTGTCCCGTCGCTGGCTGCCCCAGTGTGCTGAAGAACGAGCACGGTGTACGAAACCACATATCACAAATAATATCAAATCATGCTTGTCCTCTTCACTCGGCATATCGCGATCGCGAAAAAATGGAAAAGGAGGCATCCAAAAAGAAACCATACCGTGCTCCACCGCCATCTACACCAGCACCAACATCAACATCAGCACCAGCTCCTGCAGTACCGGCACCAGTTCCTGCAGTACCAGCAACACCTCCTCGAACTGTACCATTGCTCTCACTGGTGAGCCATCTCTCTCCCGTATCGGTTCAACCTCAACCAACAGTACCATACGTCGTTGACTCCCAACAACCATCAACATCAGCACAGTTGAAATGTCCATACTGTCCACGATTATTCAAGGATCAACATGGGCTCAACCCCCATCTGGCCAGTGCTCACCCAGTGCAGCACAACGATGCAAGAGTTGCCAGATACCAAGCTGCTCACGGAATCCAGGAGACCGACAATCCCGGTGACAACCCCGCACCCGCCGATCCGGCACACAAGAACCTCTCGGCCGAGTGCAATATCTGGTTCAATGTTTTCGACACGCTCTACAACAACTTTGATCATTATGGTTCCGAATACTTCGACACCAAATTCTGCGAGTTCCAAAAGTTCCTCTTCGAGGCAACTGAACATCTTCCTGGTCCTGTACATCCAGCGGTCAAGTACTACCGCAAGCGGCAGAAGAAGAAGGCAAACAACTCGAATTCGATCGTCAATGCCAAATACGCCCGCTCCACTAATCCACAACGCACGGCTAAGAATGCCCGAAAACGCCGACGTCAACAGTACCGTTGGGAATTGGCGCAATACAAGTACAATTACCAACGCAGGCAGATAGCTCAAGAGATCATGTCTGGCAAGTCTAACAAGGGTGCTTGCAAGATCCCGATTGAGAGCCTCCAGAATCACTTCGAGTCGATATTCGAAACGAGCAACGATCGCAAACTTGACCACTACCCTTCCAGTGATACCAAAGAGGACATCAGCGTGTCGGTCGAGGATGTGAACAGTGCAATACGAGCGATTAGTATCGACACGTCTCCTGGTTACGATCGAGTTCTAGTCAAGACTATTCGCAAGCTCAACATTGGTAACATCATTCAACGCGTCATTTCGATTATGCTGGCACAAGGAGTGGTCCCGTCCGGACTCTGCGAGGGCAAGTCCGTGCTCATCCCAAAGGACGGTGACCTTGAGGATGTAACCAACTGGCGTCCGATCACTATTTACTCGGTTCTACGACGGATCATTGAGCGAGTTTTAGACAAACACTTGCGTGACCAGATCGACCTGAACATCAACCAACGTGGCTTCGTTGTGGGCGTCCCTGGATGTCATCTCAAAGCTAAACTCATCAACGCCTGCCTTCTGAAAGCGAAGGAGGAGAAGACTGGCTGGGTTGTCGTCTTTTTGGACATCTCTAAGGCCTTCGATCACATTGGTCATGATCACATTGAGCGTAGTCTCAAGTCGCAAGGTGTCTCCAACAATCTTCAACGCCTCATCATGTCTCTGTTGCAGAGCAACTCCATCCGCATCGATATAGGCACTGCTAGATCCGAACCGATCAAAGTCAACCGATCAGTCCCTCAAGGTGGACCACTTTCACCGATCCTTTTTAATCTCGCAATCAACTTCATCTACCAAGAGATCTGCGAACCTGAATTTGCCAACCGCTATGGATACCAACTGTCTGAAGGACATGACTCACTCGCACTCACTGGATTTTCTGTTGACCAGGCCGTTACGGCTGGTTCGGAAGAGGATGCTCGACGAATTGTGCAACTGACCCGCGAGCTGTTTCAGGTCATTGGATTGGAGGTAAACCCCAAGAAGAGTGTAGCTATCAACATCAAGAAGGGCAAGTTGGCCCCAGGAAACCTGATCATCGACGACATGAGCATCAAGTGTATCCACGAGAAGGAGGTGATTCGATACCTCGGTCACACCTTCAACAACGAACTTATCTTCGACCACAATACAGTTGCTAACTTCAAGGAGTGCGCAAAGAACGTCGAAGTCTCGCCTCTGCTCAACCGGGACCAAAAACTCAACATCTTTAACCAATACGTTTTGCCCAGATTGGTGTTTCCTCTACAAGCAGCACCTCTTCGCAAGGTCAACAAGGACACTCTCCGACTGCTCGACAAGATCATCCGCACCAGTGTGAAGGACATCATTGGTTTAACTATGCGGACGTCGTCCAGTATGATCTACTCGCCCAGGAAGTATCGTGGATTGGGTATGATCAAATGTGAGTGGGAATTCCTCCTTCAGCACTTTGCGATGACGAAGCGCTTGTCCACTGTTTCTGATGGACTTTTTCACGAGGTCTACAACTGCGAGCAAGAAATGGCCATCTGTATTCAGGAACTTGGCAACATGTGTAATCCACCAACTCAACTCGTAGGCTATACTGCACGTCAACTTCGAAACGCACTGCGAGAATTAACTTTCGCCTTCTGGAGCACCCAGCAGTGGCAAGGTTGCGGTATACAACATTTCAAAGAATACCCGAAAGGAAACGCCTTCGTCTACGACAAGAATACTCTATCCGGCTCAGAATAGACCGCCGCCATCAAGCTGAGTACAGGTTACGCCAACCTGTTGGGAGTTCCCGGTGTAGCTGGAAATGTAGCTCAGACATCGAACCTTTGCCGTCGTTGCACAACTGCAACCCGCAAAGAGAAAGAAACCCCTGGACACGTCCTCGGTGCCTGCTACTTTAACAACGAACGCGGCATTCAACGCCACAACAAGGTCAAGGAGTCACTTGCTGCTCTACTTCGCGCCAAAGGGTTCACCTGTTTTGTCGAGCCGTACTGCAAGGACGGGGATGGTGCCAATCGATTTGTGGACATCCTCGCATTCGAGGCCAACTCTGACAAGGTCTACATCATAGACCCGACTGTACGATGGGAAGACAACCACGATGTTGGGAAAGAAGTTCAAGAGGAGAAGCAAGCAATTTACGAGAGCTGTTACGACGACCTATGCAAGAAGTATCCGATAATCGAGAAACGTGACTGCGAGGTCATTGGATTATGGATGGGAGCGCGAGGGACTGTGAGTACCCAAATGGTCGACTTCTTCGACAGGTTCCATTTGGATAAGAAAGCACTACCCGAGTTAGCTGAGACCGTTTTGTCATGTTCAGTGCGTATGATTCACTTTCACATTTATGGCTAGACATTTTGTTTGACTTATATTTACAGTATTTACACCACTTACAGTATTCACATTGTTTTACAGTATTCATTTTTTGTAACCCTCAAATTTCATGTATGTAACTATTGTCTTATCAGATTGATTACTATGCTGTGTCGTAAGGCAACTCACTAGTTTTGTGAGCAGCTCCTTCTTTGGTTAGTTTTGAACTAATAAAGACCGTTTATATAATACCAATTGGTATTTGATGGTCGCACTCGATAATAATTAACACAACACACACACACACACACACACACACACACACACACACACACACACACACACACACACACACACACACACACACACACACACACACACACACACACACACACACACACACACACACACACACACACACACACACACACACACACACACACACACACACACACACACACACACACACACACACAAGGTACCCAATAATAAACCATATAAGACATAACATAACACAACACAACACAACAACACATACAGACGCACACAATCTAGCACTACTACATTTCTACTGTCAATTCGAACAATATCAATTCAAGTCCATTTTACAATTCATTCCTTTCAGCTCAATTATTTCTGTTTTTTTTTCAAATAAAGAGTTTGACTAATCTAATAATCCAAAGCTTTGATCATCATCATCATCATCATCGATCGATCGCGCACTCGTTTTGAGTTTTGACTGTCATCATCGTGTGCATGATCAAGTCGAACTTGTGTCGGGCGAAAAGTCGACATGATAGAACGTGCAAAAGTCTCATACTTGTGATGATGATAATGATGATGATGATGATGATAGTGCAGCAGATCATAACTCAATGGACAACTTGATCGAATCAAGTGCACTTTGAACGATTGAAAACGAAAGATGTACGAGTAATAATACCGCATAAATAGACAAAATTAAAAAAAAAAAACAAACACACGAATGTGCTTATGTCCGCACTCATTCATTCACTCAATTTATTAGTAAATTTTGCCAAAATCGTAATGTATTCAGTGAAGAAGTGTGTGTATATTTATATACCATTAGTTAATCTAATCTCCCAATAATAATCCATTATATTATATTTACACAACAAATTGAGCGATTAGATTTGCATTTGTTGGGGTATCGCCAACACACATTTGAACGCACATTGAGATGACAGTGCACTGCAGTGCACACAGACAGAAACAGACACACTCGAGCGTATGGGAGAATTCTCGTGAATGGTCCTGTGTTTTGAAGGCACATTAGTGGAATGAAATGATGATTACCACCTACACAAGGTACCCAAGAATAAGATTGACAAGACAATTCCTTTGTTCCAACCATATTAAGAGTCTTTGCTCGAGGTAATGGTCATCGCTTTAAGTCAGGGGAGCGGAGAATTTTTGAAAGAAAGTCCTCTACTCTTCTACTTTGACAGTTAAAAAAAGAGGTCTTCCTAAGGCAAAAGTGGACCTAGGTACACGGTCTCTGCACCCACTGATTTAAGTAGACGTACATGTATAACCAAACAAGAGAAACGAACCGACATGTTATTATTACCATCATCATAGTTGTAGTTGTCCTTGTTTTGCTCAATTGGCCAAACTGAATGACAATTCACATCAGTAGTATATTTGACTAGAGTGTGTACCCGGTCTTTTCGATCACTATGCCTTGTGCAGAATTACCAAAATCGTCAAGATCACCAAAGGCAGTAAGAATTCAATTGGCACACACAGTATGTACACACAACAGAGGCATTGATGGCGCAGAAGACGTAGTGACTCGACGTAAGTGAAGCTGTCTAGAAAGCTAATTCGGAGAAACGTGTTTTAAGATGTGTTCACTCTCTTACCTGCCCAGTGTCCAGTGATCAGTTGCCATTGCGGTAATTACAGGTGGAGAAGCACTTTATATAGTGTATGCGTGCGTGCATTAAGTGATCGAATGATGGCCAATATAATCGAATCGTTACACACAAAACCAAAACCACAAAATTGACTATTGACCAAAGGTACTCGGGACCCTCACTCGTGCAGTTCTGCAGTTCAAAATGTACAACTGCTCCTTATGGCAAGTGGCAAACTGTTTTGATCAACGTAAATGAATGAATGAGTCACACTAGCTCTCTCTCTCTCTCTCTCTCTCTCTCTAAGAATTCTGCTTGTGCATACAAACAAACAAACACAATAGAAGACAAAGACAAAATGATTGATTTATTGATAGTGGTTGTGCATGGGAACAGGTACGGAATGGTTAGTGTGTGTTTGCCTAAAATGGTGAACAGATTGTTTCAATAACAACTGTGAACATGAAAACAGGAAAATATGATTATTATGAAACGTTACACGGAAATCATGAAATGAATGAATACTAACACTAAACATGTACGAATACATTAAATGAAGTTAGTGCAAATGAGATAAGACCTACTACTACACGATGCGAAACGCAAACCGCTGATACGTTGACACTAATAGAAGAATTTCATTACCATCAAGCACAAAGTGACAATCCAAGCTATGAACACGATCACATGCCAAACGACATGTCCAACTGGTGAAGCATATTCGTTGCAAATGAAGTACAGCTCATCGTCGGATACTCCTGAGATGTCGACTTCGGGTTTGAAACGTACGATGAAACGTCTCAGGGCAATTTTAACTTCTTTGCGTGAATAGTAGCCAAGGGCAGTTGGCCAAACATACTGAATGAATCCGCCAGTTAGGCCACCAACAAGGGACACCACGGATTTGACATCTTCCGTAAACAGAGAGATAGACAGAGGAATCACCATTGCCAAAATAGGACACACATAGGGTGCCCATGATGACGCCCTTTGACCAAAGAGTCCCTGTGCCATAATCAACCAGGTGTTGGACAGTGTCGGTCCCACCACCGTGTACGAAGAGAAGAGGGTAAAAATCGGGTACACCAATAGAACATAACCAGCGAGAAGAAAGTGTCCGGGATTTGGCACGCTGAAAGGTAAAGTTAAGCTAGACACACACACACACACAAATAGTAAACAAATTGGTTACATACGTCGTTGGTTGAAAGTTCATTAAATAGACATTGCTTATGTCCTTGAATGCAAAGCCAGCCAATGCCGAAATGATGTTGTAGATCACGAGGACGATGACGAATAGGAAGATGGAACCACGCATCAGTCCGCTCTTGTCGCCGATTTGGACAAAAATTCTAGGCAGCGAATGCTGGCACATGAAGGCAAAGATGGCTGTGCCGATTAGATTTGGGGTTTGTGCCGGCTCGAAGACTTGAGGCTCGCCGGTAGCCTGGCCACTAACCAGCAGCCACGCAGGTATAAGGATCATGATAAGGACAGCTTGATAATGGATGATTAGTTTACAGACATACCTGCAATAGAATACACTTACCGATAGCACGGTAATAAGTGGCAAGTTGTTGAACCCACGTCACAATTTTGATGACTAATGGAGTGGAACTGGCGTAGACAATTGGCAACACGATACAGAAGATTGTTGCTTGGTAGACCCCGTAAGCACTTGATCGAGTGACTTTAATCAAATGCACGCAAATCATTGAATCATCCGGTCTTGGTGTGTTTGTTGAGCTTCCGTACAGAGAGTTGCTGTACACTTGGGAACTAATCAAAATTTAATGAAGATGAATCTCAAAGAGAGAGAGAGAGAGAGAGAGAGAGAGAGAGAGAGAGAGAGAGAGAGAGAGAGAGAGAGAGAGAGAGAGAAGGGAGAGAGAGACAGAGAGAGACAGAGAGAGACAGAGAGAGACAGAGAGAGACAGAGAGAGAGACAGAGAGAGACAGAGAGAGAGACAGAGAGAGAGAGAATTAAGTGAGTGAGTGGGAGAGACAGAGAAAGAGAGGGAGAGGGAGATGGAAAGAGAGAGAGAGAGAGAGAGAGAGAGAGAGAGAGAGAGAGAGACAGACAAGAGAGAGAGAGAGAGAGAGAGAGAGAGAGAGAGAGAGAGATGGAAAGAGAGAGAGAGAGAGAGAGAGAGAGAGAGAGAGGGAGAGAGAGAGAGAGAGAGAGAGAGAGAGAGAGAGAGAGCGAAAGAGAAAGAGAGGGAGAGAGAGAGAGAGAGAGAGTCAAAAAGAAAGACGAAATCACACACGACTGAGACTGCTTACCAGGTCAACTCTCGCAATGCCAGGGACATCATAGAGTTATAGATGATAACATTACCGGTAAGATAGGCAATCATCGTAACGTTGAACAGTGCAAATTGCCAATCACCCAAGAATCTCTTCACCATTTCACCAATCTCAAACTTCTGGTCGATTTCAAACAGAGCTCGAACCGGTGCAAGCTGTTGTCTAAGCAAATCTTTTCGAGATAGGTTTGGCTCAGGCTCGGGTCCGTCATCGTTCGGGTCACCTTCAGGTAGAGCCTCAAACTCAACAGGCTGTCGGTTGAGAACTACAAGCTCGATTTCGTTAGGATCAAGCGGTTCATTGGCTGTTGCTGCCGTGTCTAAGACAGAACAGACATATAACATCAACAACAAAATAGACTTGAGAAAAAGTCGCTTGGGTTTGCGATTGCCCTCTTTGCGCGATTGTCCTTGGCTGTGATTGATCAACCACCGAACACTCAACTCTTCTTCAAGCTGATTTACGCACTTACGCACTTGTTGACCACCTTCTGCTCAATTGTCGAATGAAATCCTCGTCTCTATTAGGCCGATTGGAATTAACATTATATTAGCTGATTGCAAACTACGATAAACCATGCAGTACTAATTGGGCGTTTAACGGACAAACTAAACCAAAACATAAACAAACATCTAAACAATAAACCCTAATAGTTAGCGCAAAACGTATCAAACCAAACAAGGGACAAACTCGTGCACTGGCGGACAAGTGTGGGTTGCATGCGAATTAACGAGGACACAAATCAAGAATCAAGGTGTGCATGATGCATCATCACAAAGAATATATACTTACCGAACACGCCAGAATTGTCGATAACATAAGTACGTGCCAAGAAGTTGGCAATACTCAGACACTCAAGAATGTCGTAGTAGCTTTTGAGCGACAGCGATGCGAGCACCGAGAGCACAAGTGCTCCTCCAAACCAGCCAATCTCTTGGTAGACTTTGGGGAGGGTGATCAAAGCCGAGCCCAAAAAGAGATTAAAGATGAAACAGAATCCTGTCTGTTGGCGATTCAAATCATTACGATCAGCTTGAGAGAACAAGTAAAAAGAAGCTATACTTACAAAGAGGCCGATGCGAACAATAGCGCCTGGATTAGCCATTGTTGGATTTGTTTTAAAGGTGGTGGATTGAATAGTTTAGCGGGCCCTGAACATATAAAAGCGTTTGAGTATATGATATCATCATAAGTGTCAATAGAATAGACGTTTCAATTCGTTCAATGGACAAACCGACACATCGAATGAGCTAATGTGGTCATCTGAACTGTCGGCCAACTAAAACCAGGCTTTGTTCGGTTTGATCATCATCTTCCAGGCGGTGGAGGTGGCGGCTGGCCAGAATAAGGCTCTGTACAGTTTTATCATCATCTCTCATATCGTGTAGGTGTCGGTCACTCGATACGGGGTCATATACAGTTCAATCCACCAGGCGGTGGATCAAATATCAAATATGATAGGTGAGTGCCAGATTGATCGGATATAATACGAGGTCATTATGGTCACTAGAGATTTGACATTACTGACTAGTTGAATGCTTGACCGTATGGACAGTTATCGAGTGCACTCTGCTTTCCACCTGATTGATTCGAGTACGAAATCATGACAGCATATGCCATGCAATAGTCCTGTGTGTAGATGGTAGTGTGTGTGTCACCACCATCACCATCAGCACCATCATCGTCACCATCATCATCGTCATCATCTCATAGTTTCTGCTGTCCAAGTGTAACATACAGACAAAAGTCCATTGAAATATTTGTTCCGACATTTAGCTAACTTTTTGTGTGTATGCACTGCACTCTTTAATTAGATTGAGCCAACACGAGCAGCAACAAGCACTAACTGACTAATTTGTTGAGTGTGTGACCGATCGGTTGTGCTCTCTCTCTCTCTCTCTCTCTCTCTCTCTCTCTCTCTCTCTCTCTCTCTCTCTCTCTCTCTCTCTCTCTCTCTCTCTCTCTCATTCCCTCACTTTTGCTCTCACTCAGTCACTCACTCACACTCACTCTAAATCTCTCACTCAATGTATTTTATATATGATTCAATTCGCTTGTCCATTCAGGCTAACGAGCCTATTTGTTATTTATACATACACGTTTAGTGAAACTAATATCCCAGTAATAATCAATTAGATTATGGCCATTTATACAGCACAAATTGAGCGATTAGGTGGCGTTGTTGTGCCATTGCGAACACATACACAAATGCACATTATCGACTCTTTGCACTACTACGACTACTGCACACACACAGACACACACAGACAGACAGACACAACACACAACACAACGAACAAAACAACAAACGAACGGGCGAACGCGATCACTCTCATGAATGGCCTGTGTGTTTGTGTTATATATTTTCTATGCCACGAGTCTTTTAGTTTGATTTGTAAATATCATTTTTTGGTGGCAAAACAAAAGGAACATCAAACAAACAGACACACAGACACACAGAAGGGTACCACTGACAAATGTGTGTGTGTGTGTGTGTGTGTGTGTGTGTGTGTGTGTGTGTGTGTGTGTGTGTGTGTGTGTGTGTGTGTGTGTGTGTGTGTGTGTGTGTGTGTGTGTGTGTGTGTGTGTGTGTGTGTGTGTGTGTGTGTGTGTGTGTGTGCTCTCGCGGTCGCTGTTCAGAGTTGGCTCGGTGGAGAGAGAGAGAGAGAGGCGAGAAGCAAAATGAAATGTGCACAGACTTGAGGGCGCACTCTAGACAGGTATATATCGATCTACTTTTGCCAATAGCAGTGACCTTAACTCACCTTGATGGCCTCTCCACTGACCAATCAGATTGGCTATTCGGACAAATGGCCACCGTGATTGGGCAAAATGGCTTCTTGTCAGTGCTTGCCATGCTAAGGGTACAGTAGACTCGACTGAGCGGGCGATCATCATCGCCCGATGGGCTTGTGAATGCGTTCGTCCGCGTTTGTGTGTGCGTGTGTGTATGGCCAATATTGTTAGCTGCGTTCGTTCCATTCCACCTGATAGATTTTAGTATTGCAATGCTCAATGCCATGCAATACAATAATACTAATAAATATTGTGTGTGTGCACAGAGTGAACGACCACTTTCACTGTGGTCACCACCATCATCACCATCATCATCATCGCATTGCTGCTACTGCTGCTGTTCAGAATTGTGCATGATTTATGTACTCGAGTCGAATTGGTAGTTCATTATATCACTGACTAGTTCAAAACATACAAAAGTCCATTGAAATGCAGAAGCATGACATTTAGCGAACTTTGTGTGTGCACTGCACACTTAATTAAAATTGAGCCAACCAACCAACCGAACACAAACGTACACTCACACTCACACAGACACACAGGGACAGCAAAGAGTTCAAAGTGCAACTTACTTTTGATTCCGTTGAGGACGTTTGAAGGTGAACTTTCAAATGAGAGTGCAGGCACGGGACGGGGAAGGTGGCTCGATGGTGGTGGTGGTGGCTTTGGTGGATGAGATGCTACGGGTTAAAGTGCACTCACGAGTTCACACACGTTAGATGGCACAGAGATGGTGCACTTGGTGGTGTCGAGAAAGGCAATTGCGAGTCAGAGGGACACAACGAAAGCCAAGTCGAGAGCCAACTGTTCGAATGTGAAAGTCGAAGTCACACAAAGTAGACAGCACAGAGATGATTCACTCGGTTGTCTCGAGAAGAGCGATGGGAAGACAGAGGAACACTTCAGGAACCAAGTGACGATTCGAGTGATTGTATTGGGTAGTCAAAGCCCCACTAGGTTTAGTCCAGATCGATTGAAGTTGTATGATAACGTCGCAATCAAGGTACCACACCTTGCTCGACTCGAATCTAACTGGTGGTGACTGGCTTTAATCGTCTCTGTCAGTGCCCTGTGCGTGTGTGCTCTCTTTGTAGAGTAGTGCAGTGTCCGGAGTGTGTGTCCACTTACCTTTACGGTGAACAGCTACAACGAGAGCACATGATGCCACCTCACTCTCGCTTTCACATTTACGCTCTCCTCTCTTTCTCTCTCGCAACCAATTCGCAACAAGCAAACCAATGGCCGAGTCTGCCTTGGTCGAGTCACACCGATCATGATGATGATGATGATGCTGCAGCTGCTGTTGCTGATGATGGAGATGGTGGTGGTGATGGTGATTGAGATCAATCCTTTAGCTTGACGTGTACTAAAATGAGATAAACATAGATGATGTACACACCAAGATGGCAATAAAACATAGTAATAATTGTATTAATTCGAAATATTAGTGCAATTTATTGATAGAAATACAATTAAAAGTCAATGCTTGTTCGTGTTCGTCCAGACAGTCAACAGGCATTCTCATTGTGTGTGTGTTGAGTGTGATTGAGGGTTACGTTAGCGAGCGACATTCGGTGCAGTGAAACGAGTCGGACAATACTGAGCAGGTGAGAGAGTAGTAGTTGACATAAAAAACAATGATTTGATTGGTGAACAGGTAGAGTGCAGGTAGTGTGTGAGAGTGGGCGCGTTGTTGTGCCTGTGGTGACGGCTTCCTATTGTTATCGTATTGTCAACTAACTCGCCTACTGTGTGACAAAGGTGACATGAGAAAAACAATCAAATTTATAGGCAGGTAGACCTATTTGCAGGTAATGTTGATCCTGGCAATTGTGTCTGTTTATGATTGTTGATGTATATACATTTCGTGTGGATATTAATGTGTCGGTGTGTGTGTGTGTTTATGTTATATGTGCGTGCATGCACACTTGTGTATGTTTAGACTTTGCGGTGATGATAATGATGACGGTGATTGCCAACAAAGCAGAATGTTCTACGGCACCGACACTAATTGACTGAATGGCTAGAGCATACCATGAACGAGTGCTCAAACACACGCGACTTGTGCTCCTTGCTACTTTATTTTGTTCTTTTTGTTTACTACATAAACATTGAATGTTTGTGTTGGTGTCGCGTGTCCGTGTGCACAGTGCACTTTGGTGTTGTCTAAACACAAACAAGTATTTTGCGAAAGTAAAAGTGATACACACACACAAAGATTGTACACAGATTTGATTCTGTGGTGCAATGGGTTACGTTGTGTTTGGCCTCTCAAACGACAAGTACAAAGACTTGTGCGTCTGGCCAGTTAGGTGGCCACTGTCTGACTGAATGGTATTGTGTCACAGATCGATGTTGTACTTTGTGATGACAAGTCGATATGAAATGGAAATGGTTGTGGCATCACGTGGCAACAGTGCAAAGGGAAATTGCCTCGGCCGCCCCCACCCCTTCCACCACCTCAATCAGTGGACAGTCCGTGTTACCAACCAAATTCCAAGCAATTGGAATGAATTAGAATGACAAGCGCGTGTGGAATTAATATATTTAAAAATAAATTAACCTTCTTTGCACGGATGAATCAGTGACTAGTATGTGACACACAAGTGAGCGATCGTTTATTAGTCGTGCATATCATCCTCGGGCAACTCTTACTGGTTGTGCATGTTCGTTGGTTATGATTCGGGTTACAGTGCCACTTGATTGGCAACAGTGCATTCATTCTAATTACAATCAGCCATTACTAGGTTCACCTGTCGGTGGGTCAGACAAACTGTATCATTGTTTGCACTCTCTCTCTCTCTCTCTCTCTCTCTCTCTCTCTCTCTCTCTCTCTCTCTCTCTCTCTCTCTCTTGCCCCTCTCTCTCTCTCTCTCCCTCCCTCCCTCCCTCTTTCTCTCTCTTGCCCTCTCTCTCTCTCTCTCCCCCTCCCCTCCCTCTCTCTCTCTCTCTCTCTCTTGCCCTCTCTCTCTCTTGCCCTCTCTCTCTCTCTCTCTCTCTCGCCCTCTCTCTCCCTCTCTCTCTCTCTCTCTCTCTCTCTCTCTCTCTCTCTCTCTCTCTCTCTCTCTCTCTCTCTCTCTCTCTCTCTCTCTGGTGCTGCTCATTGACGTGGCAATTAATGTGTCGGTGTGTGTACAATGCATGTTCACACACACACACACACACACACACACACACACACACACACACACACACACACACACACACACACACACACACACACACACACACACACACACACACACACACACACACACACACACACACACACACACACACACACACACACACACGACGATTGCACACAAATTTGGTTATATGATGCCATTTACGCTTTTGCCTGACTGTGTCCGGACTCTCAATCGATCCAAGTGAAGTGAACATGTCAATGAATGCAAGCGAGAGAACTGATTGAGGTAAGCAGAACACTCGCCCAGTCTGTATTCAGGTGATATCCACCGGGTAGAGTTTATTGAACATTCAATTGGCAGTGAGTGAGTGACACAGTGAGTGTATTTGTGTGTGTGTATGCGACTGTGACAGTGAGCGAGCGTGAAAATGTTATAATTGTGGAATGCCAATGGCTTTTAGAGGTAAAGATTGATGTTGGAGTGTTGCTGATTGAACAATAATGCTAAGGCCAAATGCCAAAAGGCTCAAAGGTCATCATCATCATTTGACGGGTGTTCAGTTAGATACATTTAGAACAGATATTGGTGGCAACACTCGGTGGCGGGTAGTAGTGTACGTCTAATTCTTACTGCCAATTAATTAGCCAAAGTCGGCAATCAATCTGACTTGTTTGTGTTTGCAGTCTGAACTGAGTGTCAACGAAAGTGTCAGTGCCTTTCCATTGCCTAATAGACTCGATTCGATTAAGCAGGGTTGTTTTGATTTGCGGCGGCGATTCAAGTGCAGAACACATCAATGACTATGAGGTGGAGGTAAATAGAACCCTTGGCATGTTGCCTAAACTGAGACAGTGTCACTGCATCAGTGCATCAGTGTGCATTGTTTTGGTCTGTAAGGCTCATTCGATTGGACAATTCTGCTGCATTACATAGAACAAATGCACAATGCATACTAATTCATTGCCAATTAGTCATTTAGCCACAAATGAATGGATGAATCCACCCTGGTTTGTAAGTGCAGCGGCAACCCTCATCACCTCCGACACCTTCATCAGTGGCCAGGCATTGATGCCAACGATATGCCAAGCTATTGGAGTGAATTAAAGTGGCGAGCCCATTTAGATTCAATCTATTCACACATGAATTAACCTTTTGTGCACGAGAGATTCAGTGACTAGTTTGTGACACCCGTGACCGATCACTGGAACAGACTGCAGTGGCCAGTGCTCCGCACACGAGATGAGGACGATTCTGATACGGCCACTGGCCTCACGAGTGGGCGCAAGTGATCAAGTTAGTAGAACAGAGTGGTGTGGTGATGATGATGGCACCGGCCAAGAGTGGATGACGATGGCAATATAACTTGTCAGCCTTGTGGTGCAATTTGACAACATTCGGTGGCGATGATTCTGCTGGTATAACAGAGTGGAACGGTAACATTGTTCTCTGTAAGTAGGTTCGATACAATATGAGCCAATTTGTGAGCGTTACTTGCCTGGCCACTTGATGTACACTATGCAAATCTGATGCACACACACATCAGGCAGAAGCCACCGAACGAATGCTGCAGCATCCAATGTCCGGGTAGAAGCGCAATGGATCGGCCGAAAGAACCAAAGGCGACCGAACTGGGATCCCAGAACATCCGAACATCACAGAATACACTCAAAATTGTTTCAGTGACGGGCGACTCAATCCACGTTTGCTTCGTCTTCTACCGGCGGCACGTCTATTGGCCGATGGAGACGGTGTCGACACCTAGTGAATGGCATTCATATTAAACGAGCTGTGGCATTGATGATGGAGTTCAGTTGTACTTGGCGGTCGTCTTCGTTGTCAAAGTTAATGTTCGCTGCCTCAATGACCGCTTCTTGGTTGGCTAGTCGTTCTTGACGCTTTCGTGTCCGTGTCTCTCATTGACGATTTTGTTGTACTTCGATTCGTTCATCTTCTTCTTGTTTTTGTGTTGTGGCGGTCAATTGCCTCTTCGGTTCCGCTCATATCATTGCATGACGATACACTCGACTTTGTTTGTGTTGGTGACAAGGCCATGGAATTGCCCGTTGGATGCCTCATTGCGTTGAGCATTTCGGTAGTGAGTCGACGTAAACACACTGAGCTTGGGCTGTGGTTGATTACAATGCTTGTGGTAGCTTCGAGTTAGAAGATAACGAACCAAATAGGAGAGTACAGTGCCAAAGACGAAACAGAGTAGACAGATGTGAAATCAAAATGCATATAATCGTCGACAGAGGCCATCTTTTGAGTATGCAGACTGTTCTGTTCAACAGGAGCGATTGGTCCGAGGTTTAGGCCAACGTATAGCAAAGCACCCTGTAAAGACAGAATTGATTAGTACATAGGCAAACCAAGAAAAATAACAACAACAACCACAACAACACGGTATCCGAGTTAGGTTGAGTTTGTCTTTCAGTGTACGGCAGGATAAGGCCAATCAAAGTGCTGTTGATCGAGACTCCGAGTTGATGATGCAGTCGATGTAGAGTGGCCGATCGTAACACGGACACTCGACACAGCATGACGACCGTCCATGTAAGCGCCCGAAATCATACTACTGACATTGGCACAGTTCGAGGGCACAAAAAGAACACACAAATGGAGCATCAAGATTGGGCACTCGGTGGACGAAAGCGTGCTCAACTGCCACCGCCACAACGACCAACAACACAACAAGAACAAAGCGAGAATGGTTGCACTCGCTTCTGTTGTTGCTTTATATTACGCTCATGCCACACTGATTTTGCTCTGGGTGCTTTACTGATGGTCATTTTTGTTATGTAATCTGTGGCACTACCATCCAGCACTCACATGATCGATTTGGTTGATCCTTTGTGAGAGTGTAACGTCCATTTTGCACAACCAACACTACTATTGATGAAGATGTGTATATGAGTTGCTCACAGTTCAACTCGATTGTTCGATGAGTTTGACTCAGTTTGACTGACTGTCTCACTGTGTTGTACTGTCGTGTGACCGATGACTAACCTCACACATACACACAGACACACAGACACAACCAATCAGTCAGTCAGTGTGTGTTTGGCCTTTTCGTTCTCCGATCGTCTGTCTCTCTCTGTAGTTTTGCTCTCCGTTTTTGCTTTCTCGACACTCTGAGAACCGAACTTCATCATCTAACCAACTTTTTCTTGTACAAAGTCTCTTTGGTCCTACTCCTCTAGATTGTACATCCTCTCTCCCTGTCGCAAGGCACTTCAACTCTCGTCAAATCGAGCCTCGTTTGCACTCTGTTCTGCTTGTCTGTGTTCCTTTTGTGAAACGGTCACATCTCCCGTCTCCTGTCCAGATCGTTGATCTCCCAGTCAAGTGACACCACCTCAGGTCAAGGTAACTGTATGTGTTCCTTCGTCTCTTTATACACTCTCCCACCTCTTCATATCCTTAGCCAAACTGTGACTCAATCTCCCTTCTAGATGACACTTAGCTAATCTGTCACTCACAGCTGTCCACACACACACACACACAACACAGTCAGTTAGTAATGCATTCATTAACATTTGTTATATTCTATTCCTCAACTAGTACCTCAACAACTTGTGATTGAAAGCTTCGATTGAGTACTTCGTTGTCATCTTGCCCATCCTCTCCAACTAACCAACCTTAATCCGGTCAAATGGCTGCCATCACTCGTGCCCAGAAGTTGGCCGAACTTGAGGAACAGTTACGCCTTGTGTCAAGGTAGGTCTTGTCCTCTCTCTCTCTCTCTCTCCCTCTCTCTCCCTCTCTCTCCCTCTCTCTCCCTCTCTCGCCCTCTCTCTCCCTCTCTCCCTCTCTCTCTCTCTCGCCCTCTCTCGCCCTCTCTCTCTCGAATTCGTCCTTTCTCTCGCCCTCTCAACCTCTCGCCCTCTCTCTCGCCCTCTCTCTCGCCCTCTCTCTCTCTCTCTCTCTCTCGCCCTCTCTCTCTCTCTCTCTCTCTCTCTCCCTCTCTCTCTCTCTCTCTCTCTCTCTCTCTCTCTCGCCCTCTCTCTCTCTCTCTCTCTCTCTCTCTCTCTCTCGCCCTCTCTCTCTCTTGCATTCGTCCTTTTGTTTGTTGTTCGTTGTTTGTATGATAATCCTCTAAAATGTTGTTTCTTCTCTCCAGTGAACGGGATGTACTGCTTGCTGAGCGCGACACAGCACAGGGCCTCTTGGAACAGTGCCAGACGCTACTTCAGGAAACGAGGACTGAGCGTGACGAGGTGAAGACTGAACTCGATGGCATGAGACTCGCCTATGAGAAGTTACTGCAGGAGAAGCAGTCGATGGCTTCACAAATCGAGACTCTTACTCTGCAAGTACAACAATGTGGACAAATCCCCGGTCAGCCTCGACTGCACATCAACTCTCTGCCTGAAGTGCCACTGCAAAAGATTTTTTCTTTCTTGCCACCGAAAGACGTTCTGCAAATGGCTCGAGTTTGTTTGGCATGGAAGTCGCTCCAGCAGCGTGTCCTCTCGAAAGTTCGCTCAACCAGTCTATTGCTCGGTCGGCCAGTCAACAACATGTACATAACGGATGCGTTCGACTATTTCATCAACCCACGTGTGGCTCGACTGGTCAAGGACGAAGGCTCATACATTTATCCCAAAAAACGATTCGGTGACGAGTGGTTC
>JAKIJQ010000041.1:1282500-1297500 GCA_023373905.1 Rhizoglyphus robini
GTCTGAGTTACGCAGATATGCTCGGACAACGGCTCATCGTTTTGACTTGATACTCATTGAGAGATGAAGGAAACAAATAATGAGAGTGACCACCACCACGAACGACTTATTCCACAAAGTGGCAAAGTGCCACAGCGGGCAGCGCTAAAAGTCCAAGTGGCAACGCAAACTAGACCAATGCTCGGCATCGACTGGCAGACCGGTACAGACACTCACTTGCCGGTTAAGGCCATTGCTGAGTAAGAGTCCAAGTGGCAACGCCAACCAAAACAGTGACCAGTATGTGACACCCGTGACAGATCATTTATTAGTACAGTGCAGAAATATAATTTATGGTCATTGTCATTCGCGGGCAACACCTGCTGTAAGTGCATGCCTGTTGGTTCTGAGGCTTGGTGTCCTGTTTGCAATACCTAGTCCGAACGAGTAATACTTTGATTTGTTCATCTCCCTTTAGTTGTTGGTTAAGGTGGTCAATTGCAGCTTCGATTCCGCTCATGTCGTTGCATGCAGATACAATCGTGTTTGTGTGTGCACACTTTGTGCATCCATCAACTCGACTTGCGTGTTGTTCTATACAAATTATTAAACAAAACGATAAGACAAAAGTAATAAGGAAGCGAGCGCTCGCATTCGCACCTTGTCTTGGTGTTGCCACTGCTGAGTGGAACAAATTTCATGACACTTCGAGATATTGATTCCCTCCTTGTCGTGAACCACTACAATGTAACTCTACTGTCCGAGTCGAATGTCGCCAAGCGAAGTATCCTTCCAGTGCTGACATCGATTCGATTTGGCACACTCCTTGAGCAACAACTTCACGCCCTTGTAGGTCACCTCCAACTCAGACTCAATGCACCGCTTCGTCTGTGCCAACTGAATGGCGAACTTATCAAGCACCCTGGCCGGCTTGTGACCAAACAGGCTCAACTTGTGGACACTCTCCTCTTCGGCCTTATGTTGTTCTTCCTGTTCGGGAGTCATAGTCTTGAGATAGACATTTGCAATGTACCACTCCAAGGAGGAACAGTTGAGCCGGTGACGTAGATCGATTCGCTCCTGCACATCGCCATAAGGCATAGTTGAGAGGTCTGAGCGGGAAGCAAGAAAGTACTTGGCGTAGCCGCCCATCCAAACGTGTGCCAATCGTAGTGAGTTGTACGCAAGAGTGTCTATGCATTCGGATGTGCCATACGGGCGACGGTGCCGAAATACGCGACCAAGTCGGGAGACAAAGTTCCAATGCTGGAACTTATTGTCGAGGTGCCTTTCCTTTGAACTGGTCAATCGGTGCTCGGCAAGAGAGTGAGACTGGCAGAGTGAGATTGCCATTCAGTCGTCTTAGTGCCAGTGCTGGTGGTGATGGACAGAGACGATTCTCAATGGAACAGGTCAATCGGTGCTCGGCAAGAGAGTGAGACAGGCAGAGTTCGCTAGCCAATCAGTCGCCTTATTGCCAGTGCTGGTGGTGATGGACAGAGACGATACTCAATGGAACTGGTCAATCGGTGCTCGGCAAGAGAGTGAGACTGGCAGAGCGATTTGGCCAATCAGTCGCCTTATTGCCAGTGCTGGTGGTGATGGACAGAGACGATTCTCAATGGAACTGGTCAATCGGTGCTCGGCAAGAGAGTGAGACTGGCAGAGAGATTTGGCCAATCAGTCGCCTTATTGCCAGTGCTGGTGGTGATGGACAGAGACGATACTCAATGGAACTGGTCAATCGGTGCTCGGCAAGAGAGTGAGACTGGCAGAGCGATTTGGCCAATCAGTCGCCTTATTGCCAGTGCTGGTGGTGATGGACAGAGACGATACTCAATGGAACTGGTCAATCGGTGCTCGGCAAGAGAGTGAGACTGGCAGAGCGATTTGGCCAATCAGTCGCCTTATTGCCAGTGCTGGTGGTGATGGACAGAGACGATACTCAATGGAACTGGTCAATCGGTGCTCGGCAAGAGAGTGAGACTGGCAGAGCGATTTGGCCAATTAGTCGCCTTATTGCCAGTGCTGGTGGTGATGAACAGAGACGATACTCAATGGAACTGGTCAATCGATGCTCGGCAAGAGAGTGAGACTGGCAGAGAGATTTGGCCAATTAGTCGCCTTATTGCCAGTGCTGGTGGTGATGGACAGAGACGATACTCAATGGAACTGGTCAATCGGTGCTCGGCAAGAGAGTGAGACTGGCAGAGCGATTTGGCCAATTAGTCGCCTTATTGCCAGTGCTGGTGGTGATGGACAGAGACGATACTCAATGGAACTGGTCAATCGGTGCTCGGCAAGAGAGTGAGACTGGCAGAGAGATTTGGCCAATCAGTCGCCTTATTGCCAGTGCCGGTGGTGATGGACAGAGACAATTCACTTTGGAACAGGTCAATCGGTGCTCGGCAAGGGAGTGAGACTGGCAGAGCGATTTGGCCAATTAGTCGCCTTATTGCCAGTGCTGGTGGTGATGGACAGAGACGATACTCAATGGAACTGGTCAATCGGTGCTCGGCAAGAGAGTGAGACTGGCAGAGCGATTTGGCCAATCAGTCGCCTTATTGCCAGTGCTGGTGGTGATGGACAGAGACGATACTCAATGGAACTGGTCAATCGGTGCTCGGCAAGAGAGTGAGACTGGCAGAGAGATTTGGCCAATCAGTCGCCTTATTGCCAGTGCTGGTGGTGATGGACAGAGACGATACTCAATGGAACTGGTCAATCGGTGCTCGGCAAGAGAGTGAGACTGGCAGAGCGATTTGGCCAATCAGTCGCCTTATTGCCAGTGCTGGTGGTGATGGACAGAGACGATACTCAATGGAACTGGTCAATCGGTGCTCGGCAAGAGAGTGAGACTGGCAGAGAGATTTGGCCAATCAGTCGCCTTATTGCCAGTGCTGGTGGTGATGGACTCGTGGACCGAGCGCCAAAAAAGATGGTTCGTCTAGCTACCTCGGAAAAGGGACCATCGGTTTGGTGCAACTTATTCTTGATAAAATAGATGGCAATCAGTGTCTTGCCGGTTGGCAGAGTGACTATTAGATTCGAGTCGATGGATCGCTCGAATAGAGTGCGCTAGAAGGACACGAGTAAATACAGCATTGGTTAGACATGGTAGACCAAATGCACTCACCTTATAATCATGCAATTGCATAAGTCCACGTGGATCGATCTGTGCCAGACCGTACTGCACATCATCATCATTCTCGGGCAAAGAGGACATTCTTGTGTACTGCTGGACAGAGTTGCCGATGCTGAAGCAGAGTCCATTCTACTTCGCAATTGTCACACTTCAAATGACTTAGAGATGCTTGAGTTCGATGTACACGATAATACGGTGGACGTGCAAGGAGATATTATCACTGATATGAGTAGAAGCTCTATGAGTGTGCCCAAAGTTGATGTTATTCTGCCGGTCACATTGTCGTTGGGTGATGTTCATATGTCCGTGGCAGGAGGTGCGTTCAACAGTCAAATACAATACACGATGTAATCTAGATGACGAAACCGATAGAAGAAATGTCATAGCAAACAAGAACTAATCACAATAATGAGAGACGCAAATGAGAATGCATTGCTGTGTGTTGTGTTGTGTGTCTGCATCGAGCAGCGAGTGGACTGCATGTGTACAAGTGAGGGACGATACTATCGATACTATTGCCCGCCAGCAAAATTTTGTTTATAGGTCTCCAAACGATAGTTGTCACGTGATGTGCATTGAAAAAGCACACTCAAATTGAAACAATTAATTGATTTAATTGTAAGGAAACAGAGTAACAATAAGCCAAAACAACCATTGAACAGTTTGATAACTTAAGATTATTTAATTATCAAGATTACACTGATTTGAGTAAGTTTGGTTTTTCACAACCAGGTAGCGCCACAGTCTAGTACAGCCAAGCCAGCGAGCGCCTCTGCCTGACAGCATGGCACTGGCACTGGCAGTGAGTGAGTGAGCTCGAGTGCTGTTGTGTAGTCGTCGTCGAGTTACTGCTGACGGCTTGTTCAGTGTGTGTGTTTGTGTGTGCTGTGCACAGTCTCCTTCAATCGCCTCTCCAACTTAATTATTTGCCGTACTTCTCGCGCATCTTCTCCTGGTGGCAGTGATATAAGACGTTTCGTATGCATTGGCGCCTTGTCCACCACGGATCAACTCAAGCATTTTGACTAATTCCTCCAAAATTCACCAGTAAAAAGTAAGCGCTTATGGTGATCGCGTATTGCTAATTGTTGTGTGTTAGATCAGTTTTTGCTCACAACAACGACAACTGCTGCAACTGGTGACTAACGAAGCACTACTCGACCACTTGAGTGTTTGTCTTCGTAAGTATAGCCATCGGCACACCGAGATTGGTGTGCCATTGGTGTGATCGTGAATAGCTCCATACTTGGGCTGGTGTCGTTGGGCGGTCGACCATTACCCTCTTGTGTGTTACTGTATGACTCTCAGTATAGGCACTGGTGCTGCTGTGCTGTGCTATGGTTGATTGCCGAGTGGCCAGTGCCTCGGTATGGCACGTCACATTGACCAGCACCTGTGTGACTGTCGGTATCGGCTCTGGTGCTGCTGTGCTTAGCTGCCGAGTGGCCATTGCTTCGCCATGGCTCGTCACATTGGCCAGCACCTGTGTGACTCTCGGTATCGGCTCTGGTGCTGCTGTGCTTGATTGCCGAGTGGCCAGTGCCTCGGCATGGCTCGTCACATTGGCCAGCACCTGTGTGACTGTCGGTATCGGCTCTGGTGCTGCTGTGCTTAGCTGCCGAGTGGCCATTGCTTCGCCATGGCTCATCACATTGGCCAGCACCTGTGTGACTCTCGGTATCGGCTCTGGTGCTGCTCTGCTTGATTGCCGAGTGGCCAGTGCCTCGGTATGACACGTCACATTGACCAGCACCTGTGTGACTGTCGGTATCGGCTCTGGTGCTGCTGTGCTTAGCTGCCGAGTGGCCATTGCTTCGCCATGGCTCGTCACATTGGCCAGCACCTGTGTGACTCTCGGTATCGGCTCTGGTGCTGCTCTGCTTGATTGCCGAGTGGCCAGTGCCTCGGCGTGGCTCGTCACATTCACCAGCACTTGTGTGACTCTCGGTATCGGCTCTGGTGCTGCAGTGCTTGATTGGCGAGTGTCCGGTGTTTCGGCGTTGCTCGTCACATTCACCAGCACCTGTGTGACGCTCGGTATCGGCTCTGGTGCTGCAGTGCTTGATTGGCGAGTGTCCGGTGCTTCGGCGTTGCTCGTCACATTCACCAGCACCTGTGTGACGCTCGGTATCGGCTCTGGTGCTGCAGTGCTTGATTGGCGAGTGTCCGGTGCTTCGGCGTTGCTCGTCACATTCACCAGCACCTGTGTGACGCTCGGTATCGGCTCTGGTGCTGCAGTGCTTGATTGGCGAGTGTCCGGTGTTTCGGCGTTGCTCGTCACATTCACCAGCACCTGTGTGACGCTCGGTATCGGCTCTGGTGCTGCAGTGCTTGATTGGCGAGTGTCCGGTGCTTCGGCGTTGCTCGTCACATTCACCAGCACCTGTGTGACTCTCGGTATCGGCTCTGGTGCTGTTGTGCTTGATTGCCGAGTGGCCGGTGCTTCGGCGTGGCTCGTCACATTCACCAGCACCTGTGTGACGCTCGGTATCGGCTCTGGTGCTGCAGTGCTTGATTGGCGAGTGTCCGGTGTTTCGGCGTTGCTCGTCACATTCACCAGCACCTGTGTGACGCTCGGTATCGGCTCTGGTGCTGCAGTGCTTGATTGGCGAGTGTCCGGTGCTTCGGCGTTGCTCGTCACATTCACCAGCACCTGTGTGACTCTCGGTATCGGCTCTGGTGCCGTTGTGCTTGATTGCCGAGTGGCCATTGCTTTGGCATGGCTCGTCACATTGACCAGCACCTGTATGACTCTCGGTATCGGCTCTGGTGTTGATGTGCTTGGTTGCCGAGTGGCCAGTGCCTCGGTGCGGTCTGTCAAATTAGTGTTGACTTGAATTGAAGCAAATCTGATTTAGTATCTTTCAGTTCTAATAAGTGTTTTCGCCCTATCTAGATCCAAATTGTGCGATAGATGGTCACTCTGATGCTGCTGCTGCTGACGGTTGGCAAGGAAGACGACAACCACTCACCCTCACTCACCCTCGCACACCATTAGAGCTCAACGATTGTGCTCACAGTACTGTTTTGACCTCCCATACTCGGCAGTGCTCCTCACTCTCTCCCATTGTGAGCCTCTGAAACTGAGCCTAGCCAGTCATCACTGCGAAAGAGAATCGTCCAGTCTCGAGTCGTATCTACAGATTACACTTGTTGTTGATAACCAGTCACCTACATTTACCCGATTATCAATCGAGTTCACCACTCTGCTTGTCATTATCACCACCAGTTGCCTGTTCCAATCAGATTGAACCAAGCCACCGCTCGATTATCAACTAACACCACCACCAACACCAAACATGTCCGTAGTTCCTCGTACTCCGGGCACCGTAGCACTCCCTACTCCGAACACCGAACAACGTCAAACTCGTATAGGCTTTCCGCATTGGTGGAGACGAGCAAGATTCTTCAACTTGCCAATCGTCATTGTTGACTTTGAAGATGAAGAAAGACAGGAGAACGGAAGACCAACAGGAGACCTTTCTTTCATAAAATTGCCACTTGAGATTGCACAAATGGTCTTCAATGGACACTTCAAGACAATCGAACTGTTTCAGCTGCGATCGATCTCAAGTGGCTTCAAGCAAGCAATCGAAAATGTGCTTAAACAAAAGCAATCACTTGGCATTCGTCTCGCCCAACATCATGTCAAACGTGCAGGACTGGAGCTCGATGCAGTCAATCGCAATTATGGACGAAATGACGAAAATAAGCAAATCAGCATTGCGTTGAGCTTTGTGGTGGACCAGTTGGAGTACTTGCGAACTGGTGGATGGGAAGAAAATTTCCCGGTGGACGTGGACATTGACAGTGATCGATTCAACAGAAGTGTATTCAAGGGACTGGCTTTGTTGGAAGGTGTCGAGACACTGACCCTTCGAATCGAGTGCAAATTCGATCGCATTCAAGTTGTGAGACGCATTCTGTGCAACTTTCCCAAACTGAAAAGTCTCACCATCTTCTTTGTCCAATACGAGCGAACTGTCCACTATCCTCAGCACAAACCTTCCGAGAATGGATTCACCCCAAATCACATGTGCCAAATGTATCAAATTATTGACGAGAGCAGTTTGCCAGCATTGACCAGACTCGAAATGCACCAAGACTATTGCAATAGTCGTCGTCCTTTTGGCCGTGGTCAGCCTTTGCATCGTCCCAGAAGTGTCCAACTGCGCAATCTGACTCACTTTATGATGAACATGTCAGTGAACAATCAGCAGAACGTTTGGCTGACGATGCTCGCCTCGGGCTCGCTCACTCACTTGACACTGAACGTGCACAATAGGAAAAAAACCTTCGGCGAAGTGTTCTCACGGGCCAATGATCCAGTGGGCGCCAGTGTGACCTATCTGCACTTGGCCAATTTGAACAAGTACTTTCATGTTGCGATGGAACTGTCCAGACTGAGACATCATTTTCCCAATGTGCAGTGTCTTGTGGTGCAGTATGGGCAAGCTCTGTTCAATGAGGACTACATGTTGACCGAAACGAGCCACAAATTCAAGACGGCCTGTTGGTTCATCCAACTGAATCGATGGACCCACTTGACCGAACTGAAGCTGTACAACTGCATTCCCTGTCACAAGTACAGGGAAACTGATCACGATGAGCGCATTGCACTGCCATCAGTGAAGAAGCTGACCATTCTCGCGTATGAGTGCAATGAACATGAGCAACAGACCCTGCCTCTATTTAAACGCGAATTGAAGTTCGAGAGCGATGAGGAATTCAAAGAGTATGACACGCTTGAGCAAGTGTTGATTGACAAATATGCAAAGGTTCGCCTAATGGCACGCTTCCCTCAAGTTGAGCAGCTTCTGATGGTCGATTACCATTTCAGTCCGCCAGCTTATTTGCTCTATTCGAACGAGACTTTCAAGCTCATTCGAGGCTTCGTACTTGATCCTAGCTTCAGACGCCTCTATACACCATTCACAAACAGACACTTTTAGATATTAGTCTGTAATTGCAATTATAATTTGCTCTTCTGATACACTTCGATTCTGTGAAACACCACATTGAATACATACATTAACACACATGCATTTCGAATTCGAATGCACATTCACACATTGCTGTACCAATTGCATGCACACTTTTGGCCAATCTATAACTAAAGTCTATGTCTATTCTCTAATAAAAATAATAAAACTTTACACTAGTCGAATGTCTATGGTTGATCGATTGTGTTGGGTAAAGTGCTCAAGTCAAAAGGCCAATTCAAATGTAACCCAACACATGATCGAGTGTGATGCTCGGCTCGAGTGAGGCGATCAGCTTGTTAAGTGATCGTTCACATTGGGATCGGAAAATGAGGAACTCGTATTGGATATCTTCCAACTCGGCTCGTATTCCTCAGGTTGGTCGTTGTCGGGTTGAAGTCATCCGTCCACGTCCAAGTGGATTGAGTGGATGGATTCTGACTGACCTGAAGACTCTCTCTCTCTCTCTCTCTCTCTCTCTCTCTCTCTCTCTCTCTCTCTCTCTCTCTCTCTCTCTCTCTCTCTCTCTCTCTCTCTCCCTCTCTCCCCCCTCTCTCTCTCTCTCTCTCCCTCTCTCTCTCTCTCTCTCTCTCTCTCTCTCTCTCTCTCTCTCTCTCTCTCTCTCGCTCTCTCTCTCTCTCTCTCTCTCTCTCTCTCCCTCTTTCTCTCTCTCTCTCCCTCTCTCCCTCCCTCTCTCTCGCTCTCTCTCCCCCCTCTCTCTCTCCCTCTCTCCCTCCCTCTCCCTCTCTCTCTCCCTCTCTCCCCCTCTCTCTCTCTCTCTCTCTCTCTCTCTCGCCCTCTCTCTCTCTCTCTCGCCCTCTCTCCCTCCCTCTCTCTCTCTCTCTCTCTCCCCCTCTCTCTCTCCCTCTCTCCCTCCCTCTCTCTCTCTCTCTCTCTCTCTCTCTCTCTCTCTCTCTCTCTCTCTCTCTCTCTCTCTCTCTCTCTCTCTCTCTCTCTCTCTCGCTCTCTCTCTCCCTCTCCCTCCCTCTCTCTCTCAAATATATATTGGCACCTCACATTTGAACGAAGGCACAAAATACTACAAGTCAGTTTGACAGACCAATATGAAAGTGAATCAAACATGTACATTTTATATATTTATTACAAAAATCTTTGTACTTAATACATGAACTCCCAAATCACGAATCACTATTTCCAAATCAACCCCTCTTTGGTCTGTCGAGCTTATCACTGCTCATGCAAAGTTTTCGCTTTGGCTGTTTGGGCTGCTTGGGGCCTTTCTTTGCTCTGGTGCGGCGCTTTTTGCCATCAGGACTGTAATCTTGATCCGATTCTGGATCGTACTCGGATGGCCCGGAATCGATATAATCCGAAAGATCCGGATCTTTATCCAATGGGCAGGGACTTGTTGGCCGTGTACCTTTTTCGTAGATGGCAAATTTGGGAAACTCGGGCCGATCCGGATCCCGCACTTCTCCCTCTTGAGTGTCAAAGTCCGAATCGTAGAAGTCGAGATCCGGATTATCTTCCAAAGTGGTTTGCCCTACTGGAACATGAGGCCTCACTGGACCCCTGTATGGCACAATCCACCACTTTTTGCCACTAGTTGAGGGCCCCGGTTTGCCAATGTTCTTGGCATTTCGTCTTGGACGAAGCGTCCTTCTTGTACGGACTGGGGACTGGTTGGTTTGTTCCGCCAAGACCCCATTTGGCACAGTGTTCTCCAACACCGAATCGCCCGATGGTGGTGGTGGTGGTGGTGATGGCTGAGCATTGGTGGTCGAATTTGCCACAACAGCCAAAGCTGTGGTAATGCTCATTAAGTAGGCCAAGAAATTGACTTGTGCGGCTGGATCGATGGTGTTCGGGGCAGTGGACGGGGCAGTGGACGGGGCAGTGGACGGGGCAGTGGAACGGGAAGTGGACGGGGCAGTGGACCGGGAAGTGGACGGAACAGTAGACGGAACAGTGGACAGGGCAGTGGACGGGGCAGTGGACGGGGCAGTGAACGGGGCAGTGGACGGGGCAGTGGACGGAACAGTGGACGGGGCAGTGGATGGGGCAGTGGACGGAACAGTGGACCGGGAAATGGACGGCAAAGTGGACGGGGTATTATTCGGGACAGTATTCGAGATAGTGTTGTCGTATTTGTAAAACTTCTTGGATATTGGCTCATTGTTGGCCATCGCCTCCTCCATCACACTATAACTCGGACCAATGAAGAAAGGTACCTTAGCCTCGCTGAAGTGGGTGTACAACTTGGTCCACGTCTCGGACTCGTACTGATATCGGGACTGGTCGTCCTGGTTGGATTGCTGCGGCTGCTTCTGTTGCTGTTGTTGAGATGGCGACATGATGAAGATACTTCTAAAAGTGAAACAAACCAGTTAGCAAATCTGAATACAAATGAATACGGAACACTTACGTTCAATAGGAATACCAAAAATCGCGGATCGAAAATCGAGGACGGAACAAAATCGAGGACAGAACAAAATTGAGGACAGAAATTTTTGGACAGAACAAAACTTGAGTGTAGTGGGCGATGCTCGGTGGTGTGCTTGTTGTTACTGATCGTCAAACCCAACGTGTTTAGACCTCGAAAGCACTCGAAGCATGAGAAATGCGTACGCCATCAGCGCCACTCGACGGTCACTAACTCACAGTCAAAGGTCAACTTTGTACAGATGGAAGTAGAGAAGAGCACTCCTACCTGTGCGCAATGCTCTGAACATGTTTTAAAGTCAAAGGTTAAAAGCAATATGGAGGCTAAAGAGTAGAGAGTAGAGAGTAGGTGGCTATCACATTACTCACATCACACATTCAAAGCAGCGACCATGCCACTCGGACCGGGGCAATTTCGAACTAAGCGGCCTCGTGTGGTTACTTTTGCCGTGTACGACTGTACGGCTCGACCTTTGTACTTTGAACCTCTCTGCCTATTTAGCATGTCCAAACACTTTGACTATTTCAACACAGACTGACCAAATTATAATGGCGCGTACATGAACGTATGGAGAAAATGAACAGTGTTCAAACTGAAGAGAAATGTAGTGCCGAAAAGTCTGCATTGAGTAATGGTCGACCACTTATTAGTAAAAAAAAGTTTATTTAAATTAAAAGATAAAGAGGGAGAGAGAGAGGGAGAGGGAGAGGGAGAGAGAGAAGGCGAGAGAGAGAGAGTGGGAGAGAGAAGGCGAGAAAGAGAGTGGGAGAGAGAGAAGGCAAGAGAGAGAGAGAGAGAGAGAGAGAGAGAGGAGAATGCAATATTAAAGAAAAAATACTAACAATTTATTAATTGAATTATTGGTTATTACAACAATTAAAATTTATAATTAGTATAAATGAATAAATAGAAATAGGATATTAATAGAATTATTACATATTAAATGATAATTGATGGATATAAAGAACAAAATGAGATATTTGATAAGAGAAATTAATTAAATTATTACAGTAGATAAATTAGAACAAAAAAATAAATAAATACAAAAATAAGATATGATATAATCACATTAAATGATAGTTTACACACAATTAATAAAGTTATATTTGTGATTATATTTGATCTTAGTTTAATTTTGTGAAGCGCCATTTCAATCCACAACCAGTGTACGCCATCTTGTAGATTGGAGTTTGACAAGAATAGACCTTTGGGAAACCAGTTTCCGGATCAATATTGTCGAAGAATGGTGGCCGAACCGATGAAGTAGTGAACAGATGTCCATTGATGACCTTGACTTCAGTTTCGGGCAGTGCCAACCAAGCGCACCACTCACATTTACACTTCTCAATCTTCTCCTCTTCTTCAGTCTTCTTTATTTCATATTTATACTTGATCGGGCCAGTTGAACTGGCTGGACGAGAAGGCGGCAATCCGGCGGAACGACTGATCACGAGTGGGGCAACCAGTGAGGCCTCACATTGTTTGCGCAATTCAGTAACTGCATCGGGGGCATCGCGTTTCGACATTCTTGACAGGTCAAAGGTTGACGGATGATAATTAGGAAACGAAATTATAAATATCGAAGAATCGAACTGAACAATAATAACAACAGAGGTACACTCGCAGAATGAGCCGAACTGAATCGAGTATCTGTGTGTGTGTGTGCAAGCGCGTTCGATTTTCCTCGATTTGTCCCTACATAGTGTACGTAATCGGGTATCACTTTTGTGTTATTAGTGCATACACACAAACACACACATACAGTGCTATCAAATCACACAAACCTCGACTCAAAAAATTCAAAAAAGTTAAACATATTTTTATTATTCATCATGTTATTAATAATAAAATTAATATTATTATTATTATAATTATTAATAAAATAAAAAAGATGAGCGAATGATGAAGCTTGAACGCGTTCGATTTTTCAGAGCTCTCTGATTGGCTGATTCGGCGTTCGAATCGAACGCGTTCGATGCATATCGAAATGCGCATGTGCAGAACTCAATCTGTAACTCTTCTCACTGTTATGTGGCGTCAATCTGGTGTCTTCCACAGAGGACGTATGCTTTTTTGGATATTTTGGAACTAGATGAACTATCTTTTATTAATACATTTTTATGTTCCGTTCATATTAATTTTACTTTGATTTCCAATTCTCGCCGATATATTGAATCCAATCGACATAAGAGAACATAGCATCCGCAATGACCACTGTGGACGTAACAATTGGAATGGTGGGCAGCTTTATCGATACCATTCGACTTACTTCCACTGGGTAATAGTTGCCATGTATGTAAGCCATTCCTGAATGTTGTTGTTGTTGTGGTTGTTGTCCAGTGTTCGGTGTCGAGTGATCGGTCCAAGAGTTATGTGCATCAGGTTGTTGAACATAATTTGGATAGTTGATAGGAGCTACCATTGGACTACTACTTCTTGGCTGCATACTTGAACTTGGTGGACGGTTTTGACCGTGTTGATGCTTCATTGTTGGGCTAATATTCGAGACGGTTTGTTTCATTTGACCGTATGGCATCTTGTTTTGCACTTGTGTTGCATATTGTTGATTGCGTATGGGAGGAAATACAGGTGGAGGTGAGATGTAATGTCGTTGGGACACTTGCTGCCTCACAGCACCTCTACGAACTCGCTCCGGTTTGGCAAAGTTCGAATTCATTACAAACGAATTTAGATGCAAACAAAAATGAGACCGAAACAACCGAATTCACGAACCAAAAACAACTTTTCTTATAAAATAATTTGAAAAGTGAACGTAATGATTGAACTTAACGAAAGAACTACATCGACAGATAAAGTGACACTTTATGTTAGGATTAGTACACAGGCAAACATTTTGTATTTGCATATGTATTACTAATCATTCGAACGAATCGCACCATCAACACTAGTTCGTGTACGATGTGTGTTATCACATGTTATGACTAATATTGACACAGATTGTGTATGATTTGTGTTCGATTGGGAATTCACTTGGGAATCATCATCACGATTATCACCACCACCACCACTAACATGCAATTCGAATCTGACAACTTTACAACTGGCACTGTGTGTGTGTGTGTGTTTGAGAAAGAGAGAGAGAGAGAGAGGAGAGAGAGTGAGAGAGAGAGAGAGAGGGCGAAGAGAGGGAGCGAGAGAGCGAGAAGTTTTTAGAGTTAGTAGAGAGATAGAGGTTTTGTTTAAGAGAGTAGAGAGAGAGAGAGAGAGCGAGGGAGCGAGAAAGAGAGAGAGAGGGGAGAGGGAGAGAGAGAGCGAGAGAGAGAGAGAGAGAGAGAGAGAGAGAGAGAGAGAGAGAGAGGGCAAGAGAGAGAGAGGGCAAGAGAGAGAGAGAGAGAGAGAGAGGGCAAGAGAGAGAGAGAGAGAGAGAGAGGGCGTGATTCGCTTGATGATTCTATTATCACTGACGATATGACGATGGTGTGCATATGTCGAGACAGGCTTCATTCGTACATCCACTGATCCGGAACATTCGAAATAGAAATTTCTTGTGAAACACTTATGTCCGGTACATATTACACTGCAAATACGAGTACACACGATTTCACAATTCTCAATGTCGATCAGTTTAGATGGTGTTGACCCGAATACATAGATTAAATCACAATAATTGCTTGTGCAATATTATTAGTATTACTGGACAGGCTATTATTGGACTATTGGTCAATCATCAAAGTATGTATCATTCAATATTATATATTCCAGTGACAAAGCATAGGTCATCACTTTGATTGCATGCATACACTTCATCACTTAAATGTCAAGCACAAAAATGATTTATCACTTGGTCCAATCACAAGCGAGCGATGACTGAAATATGCACACAAATCTCAACACTCAATGTGTATGCCACAACATTGATCATTTCCCATCGCATTTATTGAAAATGCCAGACATGCACAAGAATTGACCAAAAAACAAGAACAACAACAACCACCAGACTGAAAGGTCAAGTATAATTTGGGATTACATACCGCACAGACACACATAAGTTTCAATCAAGTTTTGCGACCGGCCAAATGAGCAATAAAAACAATATAATATTGACCATTCGAGACGAGTCTTGATTTATGTTAATAGATTTTGTTCTGTTTTTTGGGAAGCTAGATTGAACAGAAGTGCACATCTCCAAAGGCGCACTCTTAATTTGTCCCAATGACGCTTGTCTAATGGTGGTTTTGGTTTCTTTTCTTTCGGTTTTTTATATAAAATAAACTCAAACTTTTCCCCAATGATCGACTTGACCAGAAGAAAATTCAATCTGTTTGTCTTTATATTTTTGTTCTAATCTAAGATCGTCTAGCCAGTGAGTGGGTCCGCTCAGTGATGACGTACTTTACTTTTCAGTACTACTTAGTTCTATCTACTCTACTCTACAGTGTCACCATAACACTCGATCCCGTTCACTTTGCAATTATCGTTGCATGGTCCATTGCAGTAGTAGGACGAGTGTGCACTTGTGAGTGCCAACT
>JAKIJQ010000041.1:1302500-1385000 GCA_023373905.1 Rhizoglyphus robini
GCAATTGCTGAGGACATTCACCGGAAGACCCTCTACTTGGAACACAAGATCGAGGAGCACGGTGTGAACAAAATGGTCATCTACAATCCGTTTGATACACTCATGGTGGAGGTGCCAATTGCGAAACGGACACGATCGAGAGTCGATGCTCAGCGAATCAATTTGCGATACTATCCAGACGGCAACCATTCATAAGTAATTGTTCTCATTGGTGCCCCCATCTCGAGTTGGCCAATTCCCCTCCTCGACTGGCCATTTGGCACTGGTACTCGATTCGTTTGCCAATCCGATCCAAATGGCTTTCTAATTTGTCGTTAGCTAGTTTGGGTGCCCACCACACAAACAACCGACAAAAAGTGGATACAGTTGAATGTGCCATTCAACAAACAGACCACACATTAGCCACTTCAAGACAATGTCTCACAAGACTGACAGGGCGCACGGTTGATTAGTTTGATTCTCCAACACTAGAGGAGGACAGCGGCGCAGCAAATTAACTTAACAATATAATTCAACATTAATTTATTTCCCACACTTCCAGTCAGTGTTTAGTTGTTGATATAATCACAAAAGCAAAAAATAATTTAGCAAAATTCTGGCAATAGAATAATAAGAAATAATAATGCACAACAAAAGTGTGTGTGTGCTCAATTGTAGCCCAAAACATGATCGAGTGCGATGCTCGGCTGCATTGTGTCGATCAGTTCGTCTAGTGAGTGGTCACATCGGGACGGAAAGGTGGCGAGCTCTTCCAGGATTTCTTCTAAATCTGAAGTAAGCTCGTAATCGGACTGATCGTCTGGTTTTGAGTTTGGACTTGCCGTTTGTCTAGATTCTAAAGGATGATTTGTAGCGAGAGTTGGACTTGAACGGTCAAAGTTCGATTGCTGTTTCTGGATTTGCATTGCCAAATGCATTTTACAATAGACACACGGCCTGGTGGCATCGTGAATGATGATCACTTTGTGTGTGGTCACACGTTGTTGTTGACCAGACTGTTGTTGTTGTTGTTTGGCTTTTTCGTCGCTCACTTGTTCATCCATGATATGACCGATCCCGTTGGTGATTGTCATTGAATTCATTATGACTGTCTAGTATGATGAACGTACTTCCATTTGATTCAGAAAATAAAAAATAAATCCATATATATATATAAAATCTTAATACCGACAAGGGTACACAAATTTGCACAACTAATGCCGAAAAAATATTCGCTAATTTGAATATATGCAACGTTACTACTATTGGTCACATGCACACACGAAGTATGGTTTTGCATAATAATTTGCCGATACAAAACACTTCTCTTCTCATAAAGCAATACTAATAAATCAAATAAGTAAACTTTTAAGTTGCAAAAATTGGATACTTTGTCATTTCTTGAATGCATAATTCCAGAGAGGCACTTCTGCAATTGCAATATATATGCAAATCAATGCGAGTCAAACGAACTGGCTCAATCACGAGACAGTCACAAATTATACAACACAACACAACGCCGAACCACAGGCACTGTAATATATTGTGTATAACTGCACAAACAGAGGAACATCAACTGATCGGAATACCAATCACCAACCACTCTACAACATCACCCAAAAGTCGATTAGCATATAAAATTAGTTCGCCTGTACAAGGAAAGTGCGTTCAAATTGAATGTCAATGCTATGTCGAGTAACTACAAACCACCAAACTTTATGACACTTCATTCTGTTGACTCATCCATAAATGTGTTTTAGTCTCTCTCTCTCACTCTCTCTCTCTCTCTCTCTCTCTCTCTCTCTCTCTCTCTCTCTCTCTCTCTCTCTCTCTCTCTCTCTCTCTCTCTCTCTCTCTCGCCCTCTCTCGCCCTCTCTCGCCCTCTCTCTCGCCCTCTCTCGCCCTCTCTCGCCCTCTCTCGCCCTCTCTCTCTCTCTCTCTCTCTCTCTCTCTCTCTCTCTCTCTCTCTCTCTCTCTATCTATCTACCTATCTATTTATCTATGCAACAATCTCATATGCAAGACCAAACATTGGCCATGAACCACTTGAAATTGAAGTGTAGAATCTATTTTATTGAAATGAAATAAACAAAAGGTAAAGTGAGCGTTAATATGAACATGAAAAGTACACAATGCTACATATGAGATGATGATCAATGTTTGGGTGACTTTGTTCTGGTATTTGACTGGTTAGTGACGATGATGATGACTCTGAACTGTTGTGGATCAAAGAGTGTTTGCATTATTTAAAAGGTGAATGTCTCATCCACTGGTGGACAAGTGCAGAACAGATTCTTATCTCCGTAAGCGTCGTCAATTCGGCCCACGGTTGGCCACATCTTTGACTCGGGCGTTACATACGAAACAGGATAGGCGGCCAGTTCCCGAGAATATGGATGATCCCAATTGGACGAAGCCACAATCCGTTGAATGTGTGGCGCATTCTTCAATGGATTGTTCTCTCGATCGTACACACCGTTCTCAATGTCCGCAATCTCCTTGCGAATAGTCAACAGTGCATGACAGAATCGGTCCAGCTCGCCCTTGTCCTCCGACTCAGTAGGCTCAATCATGAGTGTGTTCGGCACCGGGAAGGACACTGTCGGCGCGTGGAAGCCATAGTCCTGCAGTCGCTTGGCAATGTCCATTGCCTCCACGCCTGAGGTCTTCTTGAGTTCACGAGTGTCCAGGATGAATTCGTGTGCCACGGTGCCATTCTTGCCAGCGTACAGTACCTTGTAGGCGTCCTTCAACACAGCGGCCATGTAGTTGGCATTGAGAATGGCTATCTCGGACGAGTGGCGCAGCCCTTTAGCGCCCATCAGTTTGATGTAGGCCCAACTGATTGGTAGGATAGCGGCCGATCCCCAGGGTGCAGCCGAAACGGTACCAAAACTTTTTGGCACTCGAATGATGTCATCCGCTACGATTGGATGTGATGGTAGAAATTTGGATACTAAGGAGAAAGTGATAGGGTTAGGCTTTTGATGTTTGATTATTGAATCAACGTACGATGCTTTTTGACGGCAATTGGTCCCATGCCTGGTCCGCCACCGCCGTGTGGAATGCAAAAAGTTTTATGCAGATTCAGATGGCTCACATCGGAACCATAATCGCCCGGTCGACAGAGACCCACCTGAGCGTTCATGTTCGCCCCGTCGAGGTACACCTGGGCACTGCCACACGAGTGGATCATGTCACAGATTTCGCGAATGTTCTCGTCAAACACACCAAAGGTGGACGGGTAGGTCACCATGAGACAGGCAATTCGGTCCTTGTATTGGTCCATCTAAAGGTAAATAGGTTCCGGTTCCGGTTAATCACAAGTACAGAATGGTCATGGTAGAATCATCATACCTTTGACTTGAGATGTGCCTTATCGATGCTTCCATCCTTGAGCACAAAGACAGGTTCCACTTTCATGCCAGCCATGTGTGCACTGGCTGGATTGGTGCCATGAGCAGACACGGGAATGAGACAAATCTGTGATCAAACATAAATCCAAAATAAGTTGCTATATTAGAGATAGATAGATAGATAGATAGATAGATATTCAGTTCTATCATCCAGAAGAGGAGTTCTCGTCCATGCCAGAACAAAAGAAGACTAAAGTGGTGAGTGATGGGGAGAGAGGGCGAGCGAGGGCGAGGGAGGGAGGGAGAGGGAGGGAGAGAGAGAGAGAGAGATAGAGAGAAACACTTACATTACGATGTGACTCTCCTTGTGCATCGAGATATGCCCGTATCACCCGCAAACCAGCATACTCGCCCTGTGCACCCGAATTGGGCTGGAATGAAACATTATCGTAACCAGTCAGTTCGCACAAATCATTCTCCAGATCGTTGATCAGCAGCTGATAACCCTTTGTCTGCGAAGGTGGCTGGTATGGATGGATTGAGGCAAAGGCAGGCCACGAGCAGGGAATCATCTCAGTGGTGGCATTGAGTTTCATTGTGCACGAACCGAGTGGTATCATCGAGTGCACCAGTGAAATGTCCTTGTTCTCGAGCTTCTTCATGTACCGGATCAGGTTTGTCTCACTGTGATATTTGTTGAACAGTGGATGCACCAGGAAGGGAGTCTTACGGGACATTTGACCCGAGACGAGCACACTCTTCTCGAGCAGCTCTGCCGGGTAGTGAATGTGTTCCTCCTTCTCGCCCTCGAGCACCCAAAGCAAGTCGAGAATGTCTTGTTCGGTTGTGGTCTCGTCCAGTGAAATGCCAACATGTTTGCCGTCAGGATAGTAGCGCAAATTGATTCGCTGTGCATCAGCTCTCGATCGTGTCCGCTTCGCAATTGGCACCTCAACCTTGAGTGTATCGAACGGATTGTAGGTGACCACTTTGTTCACACCATGCTCCTCGATCTTGTGTGCCAAGTAGAGGGTCTTCCGATGAATGTCCTCCGCTATTGCCTTCAAGCCCTTCGGTCCATGATAGATGGCAAACATGGCACTCATGTTGGCCAACAGTGCCTGGGCAGTGCAAATGTTCGATGTGGCCTTGTCCCGGCGAATGTGTTGCTCACGAGTTTGCAGTGCCAGTCGGAGGGCCTGATTGCCGTGTGAGTCCTTGGTCAGCCCAACCACTCGGCCCGGTATGAGTCGAGTGAGATACGATCGACAGGCCAGGAAGGCCGCATGTGGACCGCCATAGTTGAGTGGCACACCGAATCGCGGTGCAGTGCCAATGGCAATGTCACAGCCCGCACCGTTGCCATACTCGCCCGGTGCCTTGGCCATTGTGAGTGCGAGTAGATCAGTCGCGGCAATCACAATCGCCTCCTTTGCCTTCGCTTCGCTCACAATCGACTCGAGATTGTCCACATTGCCGTTCGTGTCTGGATAGTGCACCAGCACGCCACAGTACTCGGACAGGTCAAACATCTGTCCCAGTGGTTTGATACCGTCAAACACGTCCTTCGACCCGTCGAACACGTCCAACTGAATGCCCAGTGCCTCGGCTCGTGTCCTCACAATGGCCATCGTTTGTGGGTGGGCATTGTTCGAAATGAGAAATTTGTTCCGCTTCTCTCGATGATGCCTAACAACAATTTCATAATATGAGTTTGACTGACCATTGACCTTATGTCTACGTTAATCACAACAACAACAACAACATCACAACATTACCTGTAAACCATTTGCATTGCCTCAGCCGCAGCCGTCCCCTCATCCAACAAACTCGCATTGGCAATGTCAAGTGAGGTCAGTTCGACAACCATCGTTTGGAAGTTGAGCAGAGACTCGAGTCGACCCTGTGCAATCTCAGCCTGGTACGGAGTGTACGATGTTGTCCAGCCTGGATTCTCGAATATGTTTCTCAGTATGGCCGTGGGTGTGATGCAGTTGTAGTAGCCCATGCCAATGTAGGACCGCCACTTGACCGAATTGAGTTCGGCAATCTCTTCTAGTCGTTTCAGTATTTCTACCTCATTTTGGGGTTCGTCCAGTTTCACTTCTTTGCCTAGTCGAATTGATGCGGGAATTGTGGCCCCGATCAATTGTTCAATTGACTGGTAATTTGATTGAATCATGCATCATAAGTACAAAATCCTTCAAAGACAAAGACAAAACAAACAAACCTCAAAACCAATCTTTTTCAACATGGCCGTCTTTTCATCTTCTCGAGGACCAATGTGACGACTTTGAAATTGAGAATACTTCTGAGCGAGAGCAGACATTGTGGTCAAGGAACGACCAACTTGTCGGGCCAATCGATGATGATCGAGCCATTTGTTACAGCCCGACTGCAACAATCGAATGCTGCTAAATGTCTTGAGTTGAGCCAATTTGATGTACATGATGTTCGTGTGTTTGCCCAAAATGTTAAAGTTAAATCAAAACAATAACCCAAATGTTTCAAATGTTAGCAATGACCGATCATTGGACTTGTGATGATTGTGAATTAACCAAAGTGTATAACAGACTCGACCGACGAAGGCAACGTTGAACACTGAAATGTGTTCGAACAGAGACGAGTAACACACACTCGTGTGTGGGGCATTATTATTCAGTCTGGGCGAAGTCTACCGATTACCGATTTTACCCAGATTAACTTGCTACAGTGTAATGGCCTAATCTAATCTTCTCGATGTGAACCGAACTTATCAATATACAGACAGCAATCTATCACGTGGATCGATCGACTGGTCGAGAGTCGGGTGAGACTGCCTTTTGAGGGCATCCCGTGTTTACTCAAAGACAAACCTTGATGATGAATCATCAGATGGGCAGAGAGTTGACGAATTCTGATCAATCCTATCATCAAAACATACAATACTCAATTGACAAACATACAAACCATATCAATCAGGCATCATCAGCTGCAATATCAGTACGAAGCAGCACCCGAGGATTGACCACCTTACCATCATCATCTCATACATGATACACAGTCACTATTGCACATCATACAAGCTCATCATCATCATCATCATCATTTCGCTTATCATCTCGAATTGCTGTCTTTTCACAAGGCGCTTCGCTGAGCATCGATCGATTGACTCGCATTACTCAACTGATCACATTGCAGTCGCACACACACGATAATGCATTACATTACAGTACGTCCAACCTATCCTCATTTCATCCTTATTTGGGTTATTTGTCTGTCTCGTATCACACTACCAAAAAGAGATACATTTTATCACCATTCGTCAGTGTCTTTCCATCACATGATAACATATAACACAAACATAGGCCATTGAAATAACAAATAACCACCACCATCACCGAAACGAACGAGCGACCGACCGAACGAACGTTGCAACGTTCAAATCATCTGATCGATTAACGAGAAATGTGTGCGCCTCTTCGCCGTGTTTTGCAATCGACTGGGAATTGAAACTTCTCCAAAGTGCTGACGCGTTCGCGAGCGCGAATTGATACAAAGTTTTTATATTACACAAACACAGACACTCGAATTTATGCATTCGTTGAGTGGTTTAGTTTACCCAAGCGATTCATAAAAGGATTCACACCAGTTAGTTTGCTATGGGTTAAATAACATTTTTGCGGAGTGGGTGAGAAGAGAGAGAGAGAGAGAGAGAGAGAGAGAGAGAGAGAGAGAGAGAGAGAGAGAGAGAGAGAGAGAGAGAGAGAAAGAGAGAGAGAGAGAGAGAGAGAGAGAGAGAGAGAGAGAGAGAGAGAGAGAGAGAGAGAGAGAGAGAGAGAGAGAGAGAAAGACAGAGCCAGATGAGACAAAGTGCATTACTTTACTTGACTTTACTTAAAAGGAGAGTGTCGATTGCTCCCGTGAGATCGAACCAAGTCAACCCGCGCCCAATAATCTGAGATGAGCACCCAAACACTAAACGAGTGAGTGTGCAATTGTGGTTTATTGGTCACCAGTGGCCAACTCACTCTCTCAACCATTACCCACCACCACCACCTCAACCCTTGCAGCCTCTAATGCATTATCAAAATGCATTTAGTTGTGTGTACATGATCGGTAAATGATGATGGTGATGCGTTCGAAAAGAGAAAGTCTGTCCGAATTGTGATAATCAGAAAATGGCATTGACGGTGGCGACTGTGATGATGATGGTGATGATGATGATGCCATGGTGATTGTGATTGAGGGAAACCCTAACTCTCTCTGATCAATCAGTGCTCATTATTATTACTGCAAGTCAGTTGGGGTGCACAGTATTGCACTCACCCATCGAACGACATACGCACGTTACGGTTACAGAGAGAGAGAGAGAGAGAGAGAGAGAGAGAGAGAGAGAGAGAGAGAGAGAGAGAGAGAGAGAGAGAGAGAGAGAGAGAGAGACAAAAAGTTTTGCTGACTATGACACAGTAGAGAATTGATTTAGCCCGCCAAAGTATGTCCCACTGGTCTCGGTCATTGTGATCTAATTAGTGTGCTGGCCGCATTCACTTCACTTTATGCATTCGAGTGACTCTCTCAATTAGTGGCACTTTCAATTACGCTAATTAACCCTCTCTCTCCCTACTTGGCCTGACAGTGGCCACCACCACCGCCACAATTGGCCGCTTGTTTGACGCCGCACACAACTTTGTTGCCGACACACACTTTTAGTTGCCGATTCTCTTGTGTGGCTAATGACTTTATTTCATTAGGAGGCTTTTATATATTATCATTCTACAGTCGAATCATGTGTTTTTGGTTGTGTGTGTGTACTTGGTTTCAGTTAAGGGGGCGGTGAGGTCGAAACAGTGACGCTGCACACCGCTCACTCGATCATTCGGTTGGCGAACACACATACAACTTAGTGTCCGGTGAATGTAAAGTAATGTATGTATAATGGTCCATTGGTCCATTCCAGTGGACAATGGATCACCTTGTTCACCCGTGTTGGTTCGATTGTGCCATGTCGAGTGGACAATGTAATGTAATGTAATGTAATGTCTGTTTTGTGAGTATTAGGGTAATGACGCTATATGGTGGCACAGTGCACACCAAATGTTATACAAAAATTAATGTCTTTTCTCTCATTATCCGGTTAGTAGTGCACACACAATCACTGCCAATGGAGTAATAGTGTTCATATACAAAAAAAAGTGAGTGGGTCTCCTACCATCATCATCATATCATCAATAGGAAAGGGAAATAAGGTTCACGCATGAATAAGTGTGTTCGTATGTGAATGTATGTGTTGTGTGTGTGATACGTTACATAATGGGTCACAGTCACTTTGTGTGTTATATGTTAGTGTTTAATGTTAATATTAGTGGACACTTGATTAGTTAGGGTTTTATATTTGAAAGTCGTTGATTAGTTTAACTTTTGTTTGTGGTTTACCGGAATGTTCTTAATGTTGCTGTATTATGCATGTTCATGTTCAAGTTGAAGTGTCAACTGAAGTCCAACTGAGGAAGTGAAAGTGTCCAGATGGTTGGCCAAATGGTTGGTTGGTTGGTGTCTTACACTGGAACAGATCCATTCGGGCTATTGGGATCGATGAGAGAGTCTGTAACTTTATTATTCTGCAACTGCACCATCTCGATGTTTTCTGTTCCATTCTCGGGTTTGTTGTCTTCTTTCTTGTCCTCTTCGTTTTCGGTTCGTGTTTGTTGAGTGTGGTCAGGTGATAGTCGTTGTTCACCAGTCCCAGCAACCACACAGCACGGCGGCCTCTCACCTGCTGTGATCACAAAGTTGGTGGTTGCACACGGTTGGTCGTGCTGGTTGGCGGCATCCTCTGACTGGGTCTCCTCGATCGTCTGCAGCTTCTCCCTCACCAGTGCCATCGATGGATCGGCAGCTGCGGCAATTGAGGTGGGCGAGATGCAGCCCGAGCCGTACGCGTAACACCCGTCCGGTGACTCGAAAAGGTACGCATTGTGACAGGCCATGTGCGGAATGAAGGAGGTGAACTGGCCAGTGGTGGTCTTGTCCACCACTGCTGCTGCTGGTGCAATCACATTCACCTCCCCGATCACGGGCGGGAGGCCATTCGCCGACAGATAAAAGTCACTGTCCGAGGAGTACTGGTGAATGTGATTTCGCCATTCGCCTGTCATGTTAAATGATATTCGCAATACACGTTTAGTTATCTCGCAATTGTCTCAAATAGTTAGCTATAGCTAACCAAATAGTAAACTAGCTAGGACGTTAGTTATCAAACTAGCTATCAAGTTAGTTATCAATCTAGCTAGGACGTTAGTTAACAAATTAGCTAAGACGTTAGTTATCAATCTAGTTAGGACGTTAGTTAACAAACTAGCAAGCAAGTTAGTTATCAAACTAGCTAGGACGTTAGTAAGAAAGCTAGCTAAAACGTTAGTTAGCAAACTAGCCTAGGACGTTAGTTTGCAAACTAGCTAAAACGTTAATTAGCAAACTAGCCTAGGACGTTAGTTAAATATGCAACACTTACCGATACGGCGGAAGCAAGGCTTGAACAGGAAGATGACCACCAGTGCAGGCACCAGCACATACATGACATACTCGACAAAGTTGCCAATGCTCGACTGGCCCTCCGACCCTCTGTCGAACATGGTCACCCCGTGACCGTCGCCTTTGACGCCTGACCTGCCCGAACTGCCACTGTGGAAGTAGTGGGTAAAGTGACTGCCAATCACTTTGTTGAGTGGCTGACACTGGGGCGTTGCTGCTGCCTGGTGCTCGAAGCCTTCGGCACAGACACAGGTCCCGTTGGTCGAGCAAATGCTGGGCAGGTTGCAGGTCACCTCGGAGATGTCTTCGGGAAGGGACTGCAACTGACGACTGTGATAGCTCGACTGACGGTGACGCGACACGGAATAGCTCGGTGGCATTTGTGGTGGTGAGGCTCGTGATCGGGTGTTTCGCTTTGGATGCATTGCGCTGTCCATCGAGTTGAGGTCAGGCTGACACAGCTGACCAAAGGTCTCCACGTACTGACACTCCTCGGCCGAGGCATTGTAGTGGAAGAACTGACTGCAATTGCAACTGTTGTGCTCACAGACAAAGTTGGCCATCTTAGCTCGACCGCCATGTGCACCACCGCCACCGTGACCCGAACCATGCCAACTGGTCATTGAGATGGGCAGACCACCATACCGACTATGGTTGCCGTGTGACTTGTGGCCCGATTCCCCCTCGGCCACCTTCTCGTCCCAGTCACAGTCCCACACGTTCGAACACCAACTGCCAATAAGACTCTTGACACAGGCCTTCTGCTGCTCGTCGTAGCGGTGGCCCACCCGACAGCGGCACTCGCCCATCGGCCAGGACGACTGCGATGGGCCAAAGAAGGCACTTGGATTCTCCTCGCGGTACTCCTCGCGATAGTTGAAGCAGCCCGAGTTGGCCACCTTCCGGACGCACTGTTCGGTGGTGTAGCAGGCCTCGCCAATTGCGGCCGGCCGTAGACAGTAGATCTTACCGCTGGAGATGGTGTAACCGGGCCGACAGATGCACAGACCACTGCCCGAGCTGTCACAAATGGAGCCATTCTCGTCGAAGCAGCCACTTGGGTAGATTTCAAAGTTGCACTTTTGGTCGGGCAGCAGGCCAGCCCCGAAGCCAGGTGGAATGATCTTCATTCGCATGCTTCCTGCCGCCGCATTGGCCACATTCATGCTCGATGTCATGCCGGAAGACGAAGACAGTCCCGATAAGGAGCTCATGCCTAGGGCGAACGATTTCTGCTTGTTGTAAAGGCTGCTCTGTGATCCACTGCCTCCTCCGTTGTGACCACTCACTCGACGACGACGCACTACGGGCCCGCTGTTTGACCAGAAATTGTCAGGCCGAAGTGTCTTCAGTGGCGCATCTTCTGCGATGGTCAAGGCAAACAGTTCGCGCTTCCGCTTTCGACCATAGAACGATAGATCTCGTTTGGCCATTACCGAACCGGGGTGGCTTGTTTCGTTGGGACTGCTCAACGAACCTTTCGGTTTGGTGGTGGGCTTGAAAGACTTGGTGGTGAACGATGATGATGCCAGTGGGAAGAGAAGTTTGGATAGATGAAAGTGCGAGTGGTGATGGTGATGGGTGAGGGGAAGTGCTGTCGTCCGTGCACCGGACAACAGATCACTGCTACTTTGGTTGGAGGTGCCAATCGGCGGTGCGACAGGCACCACCGACGAGCACTCGGTCACTCGACAAAGAACAGCGAACAGGAAAATGAAGGTGAAGGAGAACATTTGGATGAGGAGATGAGGATGAAATGTACAACGAGACGGGACACTGAGGAGAGAGGATGAGGAGTGGGTGCAGAGGTGAGAGGTCGGTAGGCCAGCAGCCGAGGTCTCGCATTGGCCTGCAATGGACTCGGTCATGTCTCTACCGACCAAGAACTGGACTCTCTTCTGTGTCCGGTCAATCGCGGTGGTCAAAAGTGGACAACTCAAACGGGACTCATCGTGGTGATCGTAGTCGTGGTAGTGATGATGATGACGCCGATGATGATAATCACGTTCGTCTGGCGAGCGAATCATCTTCAAAGAAGGCTTGGGCAGGCCAACAAAAGTGGCCGTCGTTCGTTCGTTCGGCGGTTGCACAACTAATAGAACAGCCCAGTTCGTTTGGTCGCTTAACTGGGCTCGGTGATGAGGTCCATGGTCGTGATTGGATTGGGAAGCAAAGCAAAGCAAGAAAATGCAATCTCGTTGTCTGGCTCGTAGCAATAATCACTGGTCTGGCCGAGAGGTCTGTGTCTGGTCTGGTGGCCGTCTGGTCTTGAACTGACGGTGTCGATGACTGCGGGCTGATTCGATCCGCTCTGGTGGCGGTGATCAATCGATGACTGACTGCACTGTGCAGAGTCTCACTCACCCAACCGACACGAACCAACCACAGACAGAACCAGTGGAGAGTGGGAGAGAGAGAGAGAGAGAGAGAGAGCGAGAGAGAGAGAGAGAGAGAGAGAGAGAGAGAGAGAGAGAGAGAGAGAGAGAGAGAGGAGAGAGAGAGAGAGAGAGAGAGAGAGAGAGAGAGAGAGGGGAGGAGAGAGAGAGAGAGAGAGAGAGAGAGAGAGAGAGAGAGAGGAACGCACGCACCACACTGCTACACTTTAACAGTTCTGTATGCGATCCAGGAACGGGCTCGTTCGCTCAATTGCCCGAGGTGTGCACTTAAGTTTCTCCACTGCACCCAACAATGCAGTCACTCGGGCTTGGCTTGGCTTCACTGCATTGCATTCGCCGCATTTGTTTGGGCGAGAATAGTATTAAATTGATGCTCTTCTTTCTCTCTATATGACCGGCCATTGAGCACCACTGGGCGAGAGAAGAAGACTCACACACAGACACACACAGTCCCTTGGCTTGCCCAACAGCCATTCACTCACTCACTGGAACGGTATTCGGAGCCTGAGAATCCAATCGAGTGAGAGTGGAGTGGGAACGAGAGAAAGAAAGAGCACGAACGAAGAGGTCAATGCAAAAGTGTTCCGCAAACAAGGCTCACTTAATTAGACAATGCAATGCAGTGGCACAGACGCTCACTCACGCATTCACTGGCCATCTGGTAATCGAACTTTTCGAAATGCAGTGCAACTCGAATAGGTATAAATCACGAATGGGCGATCCGATCAGACTGGCAAGAAAGCAAAACGAACAAGAAGAAGAACAAGACTGGCAAACGATATAAATGTTTGGGGTCGGATAGTAAGGGGGCCACTCGAGGCCGGGTGACTATATACGCAATGAAGGAGTGAGACATGGGGGCACACGATCGATGCACACGGCCGGGGCACTGGCAAGGATCGTTCCAAGGCGGACTATTGTCCATGGGTGAAGCAACGAACTAACCAACCAACAAAGCAGCAAACCAAGCACCAAAGCACCAAAGCACAGCACAGTACCAAATGTGGGAGCACAAAGCACAACACACACAGACTGCCGATGGCCAACATCGCATTACGATGGCACTACACAAAGCACAGCACATTACCCAGAAGGGGCGAATGACTCGACCATGACTACTGTCGGTCGACTCTGTGCTTGAATAGACATTCTGTGTGCGAGTGTGTGTGCGAGTGAATGTGTGCGAGACGGGAACGAGATTGATCGTGGACAGACCGAACACAGGCCGACACACACAGAAATCGAATCGAAACTGTTTGCTGTCCATCGTTTGCCGCCGTCGCCGATTAAACGTCGACGGCTACGGCCACGGCGACAAGACAAACAAACAAACAAATAAGGCTCGGACAGGCGACAAGCAAACAGTGGCCGATCAAAGTGACACTTCAATCTCTGTACACATCCGAACACCGAACAGAACTGAACAAACACACACAAAAACGAATACACACAAAAAACGATCGTCGAAATTGGCCTCGGAGCAATTAGACACAACATATAAACAGAAAGGCGCACTGTCACGTGCATACTAACTCCGTTCGTTAGTTAACATTAACAAATGCAAATTGGCAATGCAATTGCACATTTTGCGGGCACTTTCGGTGCTAGATTGAATTGAGAGAATTGAGGGAATTGAGAATTGAATTGCCAATTCTCTATATCACATCATGTCTAATGCAACCCCACACACATTCACCATTCAGAACAGGCTTATTGTCTCGGGCATTTTATTGCTAATGGCCAAATGATTTACCCCTGAACGACATTTTGATGACATAACAATGGGCCCGAGAGGGGAACGGCACGATAAAATGCATTCGATTCTATTCAATTGAGAGACTATTGTGAAACTATCTCTCTCTCTCTCTCTCTCTCTCTCCCTCTCTCTCTCTCTCTCTCTCTCTCTCTCTCTCTCTCTCTCTCTCTCTCTCTCTCTCTCTCTCTCTCTCTCTCTCTCTCTCTCTCTCTCTCTCTCTCTCTCTCTCTCTCTCCCTCCCTCTCTCCCTCCTTCTCTCTCTCTCTTTTTCTCCCTCTCTCTCTCTCTCACTCACTCTCTCTCTCTCTCTCTCTCTCTCTCTCTCTCTCTCTCTCTCTCTCTCTCTCTCTCTCTCTCCCTCTCTCTCTCTCTCTCTCTCTCTCTCTCTCTCTCTCTCTCTCTCTCTCTCTCTCTCTCTCTCTCTCTCTCTCTCTCTCTCTCTCTCTTTCGTGAAAGGGGTTACACAACATCATGACTGGACGGAATGGACGGAACCGAGAATCCAATTTATAAAACATGAGATTAAGTCTAGTAATTCTATAGACCACCAACAAAAGGTCATCATCACCTATGCACAAACTTAGTGAACAAACCAAATGCACAGAGACAGACACACGCACACACTCACACAAACTAAACTAACAAAATTCTCAAATGGTGCGGATCGGGTGTGCAAATGCACTTAAAAGTTTTATAATTTCATTTGACATTTAAAGTAAAAGTCGTGTGTGTGTGCACGCTACGGTGACGCTTAATTCACTGTCAATTAATTCTGTCTAATTAATTAAACTAATCGAATTAGTGTGTGTGTGTGTGTGTGTGTGTGTGTGTGTGTGTGTGTGTGTGTGTGTGTGCACAAGTGAAAAGGAAAAGAAGTAGAAAGTGGCAAGAAGTAATAAAACAGAAGTAAACAGAAAGAGCGAGTCCCAAAACTCTCTAAATTTCTCTAGAGACAGATTTGAAGCGAGAGAATTTAATTACCGGACAGAACTGTGCCTTTCACTAAGTCCTGCCATATCAAATGCCTGTGCCAAATAGTTGACAGTGTCACATCAATTTCGCAAACACACGAACATTCACGAACGCATAGACGCATTCTGTGTGTCCGTATGGTGGAATTTATTGTTGAACCTGAACTGTGCGAGAGACGGGCAGACTAATACTTTATTTGTTATTTGCAGTCGGGAGTAATGGTGTACTCTGCTACCCGACTAATACCCGTGTGTGTGTGTGTGTGTGACTGTGTGTGACTGTGTGTGGACACTTTATGACTGTTGGATGGTTGCAGGATTAGTTGGTGGATGTTTGTGCTCGGGAGATGTGATGCTGTCACACTACTGGTGGCAGACGGGTGACGATGCTGCTGAGGCAATGCCTTTTTGGTTGCTCTTCACTTTCATTTTCATTTTGATGTTGTGTGTTGTGTTATGTTTGGACAGAATTAGTAGTGTGTTGTGTGCAAGGCAACGCAGCAAAAAGCTAGCCAAAAACGAATTGGAACGCCAAATGGAAATGCCAAATGAAAGTGGAATGCGATGGACGGATGGATGTGGATGGAAAGGCCTGACATGATGGAGCAAAGTGGCCATCACACACACACACACACACACACACACACACACACACACACACACACACACACACACACACACACATGTCGCCAATATATTGGACAACCAATTAATGTGCACTGTTGAGTGTGTGTGTGTGTGTGTGTGTGTGTGTGTGTGTGTGTGTGTGTGTGTGTGTGTGTGTGTGTGTGTGTGTGTGTGTGTGTGTGTGTGTCCCCAATGTTGTGTGCCATAAGCCTATTACTATCGTGGGGTAATGTAATGTAATGTGAGTTCGACATTACCGCAGCATTAATTACAGGCACAAACAGAGCGTGAGTGAGTGTGTATGTGGACAACTACCAGAAAAGACACTTTTGCTGAGTGTGCGGGAGTTCCATTTGGATTGGACGAACGAACGATGTTCTTTATGAGCACCACCACTAAGTCCTTCTTTATTAGTATTAGCAATAGTGGTGTGGTACAGTTTTACCATTTTATTATTATTTTTACTTACCACTCAAAGATATTATTATATCGGGAGAGAGAGAGAGAGAGAGAGAGAGAGAGAGAGAGAGAGAGAGAGAGAGAGAGAGAGAGAGAGAGAGAGAGAGAGAGAGAGAGAGAGAGAGAGAGAGAGAGAGAGAGAGAGAGAGAGAGAGAGAGAGAGAGTAATGTCAACATCAACTAAGAAGGATATGAGAAAAGGATGTTCAGTAAGTATCCGGACACACATTTTCTTCTACTTCGAGTGTCATCATCATCATTGTAGGGATGATCGAAAGGCACGAATCGTATTAACCATCACACGAACAACAACAAGAAATAAAAGACAAGAAGAACACTTTTTATTTGTGACATTTCCTGTGCCAGTCCACAGGAAAGTGTCTGTCTATCTTTGAGTGTCTGTGTCTTGATCGTTTTTGCAGTCATGACGACAAATACAAAATATGAATGCAATTTATTTTTATTATATTATATGTTCATTCAGGCTCGAAAGTATGTCTCTTACTACTCAATGAATGGACGTGTTCAATTGTTGTTCGCCACTTTAGATTTGTTTAGATACTTTTGGAACTGTCTCCCGATTTTTTCCATTTTTTATCTTCAGTTCCAATAATATCGAACGGTTCGAATTATATGAAAATAAAAAGATGAAATTTATTTTATTATTATTTTTATATGTCGTAGTATTTCTGCTAAGTGGCATTAGATTTATCTGTTTTCGCTACTGCTGCAGTTCGTTTTCTTCTTTTTTTCATTTCTTATTTTCCTTTTATTTTTAAGTGTCATCTGCACACAGAGTAGAGAGAGAGAGAGAGAGAGAGAGAGAGAGAGAGAGAGAGAGAGAGAGAGAGAGAGAGAGAGAGAGAGAGAGAGAGAGAGAGAGAGAGAGAGAGAGAGAGAGAGAGAGAGAGAGAGAGAGAGAGAGAGAGAGAGAGAGAGAGAGAGAGAGAGAGAGAGAAAGGCAGAGAGAGAGAGAGAGAGAGAGAGAGAGAGAGAGAGAGAGAGAGAGAGAGAGAGGGAGAGAGAGAGAGAGAGAGAGAGAGAGGGAGAGCGAGAGAGAGAGAGAGAGAGAGAGAGAGGGAGAGAGTTAGGAAGAGAGAGAGAGAGAGAGAGAGATAGGGAGAGAGAGAGAGAGAGAGAGAGAGAGAGGCAGAGAGAGAGAGAGAGAGAGAGAGGGAGAGAGGGAGAGAGAGAGGGAGAGAGAGAGAGAGAGAGAGAGAGAGAGAGAGAGAGAGAGAGAGAGAGAGAGAGAGAGGGGAGAGAGAGAGAGAAAGGCAGAGAGAGAGAGAGAGAGAGAGAGAGAGAGAGAGAGAGAAGGGAGAGAGAGAGAGTCAGGCAGAGAGAGAGAGAGAGAGAGAGAGAGAGAGAGTCAGGCAGAGAGAGAGAGATGAAACAACTTTATTTGAACACAAACAAAGGAAGCCGCTCACCTACGGTGAGGTGCCATAGAGCACGGCATACTGATCAATCCGCAGGGACATGTGTACAATGTAAAAGATACATAAATTTGGGAGATGCTAAATAATGTACAAGAATATTGATATATTACAAAATGATAGATACTAGTCGTAAATGTGGTGGTGTATCATCTTGATAGAGTCGATGAGTACCCTTTGAGAGAGTCAGGCAGAGAGAGAGAGAGAGAGAGAGAGAGAGAGAGAGCGAAAGGCAGAGAGAGAGAGAGAGAGAGAGAGAGAGAGAAAGGCAGAGAGAGAGAGAGAGAGAGAGAGAGAGAGAGAGCTGTCTCTTTCATATTTTTAAAATCCTAATTTAATGAAGTGTTTTGCCGTTCTAAAGTGGCCCAAAGTGCCACACGCACACACAGACCAATTACGATTTGGGCACATCGATTTAATTTATCCAATATAATCTATATATTATTTTTGTCGTCTGGATTTAACATTTTTTGCCAATTTAGCAGGAATTTATTGAACGTAAACTAATGAGCGCTGTAGCATCTGCTGCATGAAGCAGAAAAGAGAAAATGAATGAAAAAAAAGTAAAGCACAGCAATCAAACAGAGAATTAATTGCGTTTCACTATTTACCAAACGAATTTAGGTGCACAGTGCACAGAGTCGACACTTTCGCTCCCGTTCGTTCCTAAATTTGATTTGATTACGCGCGCGGATTCGTTAAGTGAATTAATTCTCTATTAAGTGTTAATTGGTTTAGTTAGAAATGAAAGGAAAATAAACGAAAATTAATGAAAATTAATGGAAATTAATGAAAATTAATGAAATTCAATGTGTCACAAAATGTGACACGGGGGAATATTTACGACAAACATTACTCACAGCTGGTGGGAATAGTTGCTGACACACTAATGTGTTCGTTGTTTTGATGTCCTCTCGTTGGCCGCTGTCGTTGCCTGCCTGCAACAGCTGATGTTGCTGCTGCTCTGTGCATACCTGACTGCCTGATTGTATCCGTCTGATTTGATGACCTTATTCCTGCCCATTTCCGTATACACACACACGATAACCGGCATTTCGGTTAATATCTGTCGGCTTGATTCGACTGTCAAGCTGCTCGCTTGTGCTGACTTTTTCTTCTAATTGAGTGCATTCGTCATCATCGTACTGTAATGTAACCTTGTGCACAAACATGATCCAATACCTGTTGGAGCACCTTTTTGACTATCTGTTTATGCATCTAGTCAATAGTCTAGCTGTCAACAATGAAGCCCAACGGTTGACAACCCCTCAAGAGTCAACCTTATCATCGTCGTCACATGGCCAACCGAGTACTTCATTATCGACCGCTGTCGAAGTCAGCAATTCGGCAACCATTCCACCGGGCACCGAATTGAACCCTAAAGATGACAAGTCAACCTCCATTCAGGTGTGCTTCATGGATCCGGTCAAGAAACGAATGGTCAACTATGACATGTCAGTCCAGCGATCAATGAAGGTGGAGGATGTCAAGCGCCAACTGCACGGACAAATCAGTGGTAAAGTGGTCACATTTGACTTGTTATGATAATGATTCTAATGAATGTTTGCATTGTATCGAATTAGATAACGTTGAGCACTGGTCCAATCTGGCAATTCTGTTCATGGGCAAAGAGTTGCCAAATCAACTCGAGATTGATGGCTGTGATCTGGGCGAGAACTCGATGCTGCACGCACTCGACTCAGTGAAGGTGAAGGGTCGTGGCCAGGTAGCCTATCCTGAAGAAGAAGCTTCAAAGTCCGTAGCACCGTTGGCCAAACTGCCCACTAAATTGACCACAATCGAAGAGCCACAAATGTTGTCAGCCACTTCAAGTACCGATACTCAAACCGGCAACAAACTGTACTTCTTCGTGTACTGTCTCGCCTGTGATGGACTGCGTAATGGGAAGCTACGAGTGGCCTGTGCCGCGTGTGACCACGGCTCAATTCTGTTCATGAACGAGCCCCAAGACTGGAGTGATGTGCTGCTGCCGGATCGAATCGAGTCCAAGTGCTATGCCCCAGGCTGTACCGGTAACCGGGCACGCTTCTACTTCAAGTGCATCGATCAGAGCCAACACAATACGGAAAATAGCCCAACTGTGCCTACTACTTCAGGACTTGTGTATCCACTCAATCGGCTACGTCGAAACAACATTCACATTGGCTGTCTCGCCTGTATGGACACCCAAGTGGACGTAGTCCTGGTCTTCCCCTGTGATCATGCCATTTGCCTTGAATGTTTCCGTGACTACTGCAAGACGGCACTCAGTGAGCGCAACCTGTCCTGGGTAGAGTCACTCGGTTACACGGTGAACTGTCCCATCGACTGTGCCGACTCCTGGCTCGAGACACCTCATCTCAATTTGTTGGATGGCCATTACTATTCGCTGTACGCACGATTCTCAGCCGAAGAGTTGGTACTGAAGAACGGTGGGATCCTGTGTCCGTACACGGACTGTGATCAACCCCATTACCCGCCTGTGATGCCACCGCCTGCGTGTGAGGTGACCGAGTGTGCCAAGTGTCGCTTGGTGTACTGTGTCCTGTGTACCCATGAGGGTCAATACGCCCCAGTGAGCTGTCCGTTTGAGTCACTGATTGAGCAGACGAATGCGACCATTCGTGAGAACTCATCTCGACAGCGTACTAAACTGAGCATGACTACACAGCAGAACTCAACTTACTTGTCGAGTCTAGCAGCCAAGTTCTCGTCACTCCGTGCACTGGCTCGCAATGTGACAGGATTGGGTGCTGCTGCGGACTCGGCGGTGGAGGAACCACCTCGATGGCAGGACACAATGTCTCGACTGAAGATTCGCGAAATCACCAAGCCCTGTCCCAAGTGTCGGACACCGACTGAGCGCAACGGTGGTTGCATGCACATGGTGTGCACCCGACGAAAGTGTAACCACAACTGGTGCTGGATATGTCTCACAGAGTGGAGCTCAGACTGTATGGCCACTCATTGGTTTGGTTAAGGCAAGTAAGAGCACAAGTGGCACTAGTAGCCACAAGTGATGGGCACTCACATGTCAATTGCACTCACGACACTCTCAAGTTTGTTCTCACACAGTCAGTCATCATCATAGCCATTATCATCATCAACAACTTCAAACCACCGCTCAAAAGTACAAAAACACTAGAATGTAGAGTTCAATAAACAAACACCATCACTTATTGTCTGCTCAAAATGTATAATTTGATTAAATATTATTGACACTCACACTCCTTGACCATTTTAGTGATCCAATTGTCTCTCTCTCTCTCTCTCTCTCTCTCTCTCTCTCGCCCTCTCTCTCTCTCTCTCGCCCTCTCTCTCTCGCCCTCTCTCTCTCTCTCTCTCTCTCTCTCTCTCTCTCTCTCGCCTTCTCTCTCTCTCTCTCTCTCTCGCCCTCTCTCTCTCTCTCCCTCTCTCTCCCTCTCTCTCTCTCTCTCTCTCTCTCTCTCTCTCTCCCTCTCTCTCTCTCTCTCTCTCTCTCTCTCTCTCGCCTTCTCTCTCTCTCTCTCTCTCGCCTTCTCTCTCTCTCTCTCTCTCTCTCCCTCTCTCTCTCCCTCTCTCTCTCTCTCTCTCTCTCTCTCTCTCTAGTGAAAGGGGTTACACAACATCATGACTGGACTGAATGGACAGAAACAAGAATTCAATTTATTTTACATAAAACATGAGATTAAGTCTAGTAGTTCTATAGTGGCCAACAAAAGGTCACCTATGCACAAACTTAGTGAACAAACCAAATGCACAGATACGCACGCATTCACAAACTAAACTCTAAACTAACAAAATTCTCAAATGGTGCGGATCGGGTGTAATGCACTTAAAAGTTTTATAATTTCATTTGACATTTCAGAAAATCTCATCTTATCTCATCTGCTCACTCTCTCTCTCTCTCTCTCTCTCTCTCTCTCTCTCTCTCTCTCTCTCTCTCTCTCTCTCTCTCTCTCTCTCTCTCTCTCTCTCTCTCTCTCAATTTCACAGTAGAATTTATATTTTGCCACAAACAAATTGTCATTTGCATTTTGCAGTAATTTGGCAGCTGCATGCGCTTACAGGTAAAGGTGCACAGTCCAGCAGCGCACAAGTTGCACACAAATTGTGCACAAATTATTATCTGTTTTGTTGTTGTGTTTGTGCATTGACTATTTTTAGTGCATCATGTGTTCAATGTGCACACACACACACACAGGCACTGACATACACAACTGACACAATCAAATCCGCTTAATCGATTACGATCAAGATCGCGCAATTACGTAACACATTGCCTCGTTGTCCTTAACTCTTTAGGCACCAGCATCATCATCAAGTGTAGTAAGTCATTAATAACCCTCCAGGCCATATCACCACAGACAGTCTTGACCAGTGGTCGTCAAGGTTGGCGTCTCTCCATCCATTCAGTCTTGAGTTAAGGTCACAAACCAGTTCGTCTTCGAGCATTGATCGATTGGAGCGAGTCAGTGAGTGAGCAACACTGTCCACTGTTTCGAGTCTTTCTGCCCTTGTCCTACTAAGATTGACTGACCACCGTCGCCATTGCTTTGAGTGTAACGATGCATCCGTCCAGTTTAGTGAGTTAGCGACTTTCATCGGTAGCATCACTTTTACTTTCGTATTCGCTCAACGCGCATCATCAGCATCATCATCATCATCACTCACATTGCGCTCGTCTGTCAGTAAATGTAATCTCGAATTGATCACCACCACCATCATCATCGTAACAGACACTATCTTGAGTGTATCTGCCAGAGCAAGGTCGTCTCAAAAAGGCAGAGAGAGAGAGAGAGAGAGAGAGAGAGAGAGAGAGAAAGCCGAACCCAATTAAAATAACGAGGCAAATAAAGAAGATGCGCCTCGATATTAATGAAATCGAATGTGGAAAATGCCAAGATTAGTAGTGGTGGCTGGCTGAGAGAGTGGAGCGATGCTGAGGCTCTCGAATGCGGTGGAGCTTTGTGTCTGTCTGTTTGTGTTTGCGTGCGTATGTTTAAGGTTAACTAGACTGCAATCATGTTCAATCAATTGACGGTGATGCTAAACAGGCAAACAAAATTACTCACTTCACATATATTCGAACATTACAAGTAGAAAACATAAATAAGAATAAGTAATAAAGTTGAAGGTAATTATGCTAATTTGACAACGATTAATTATTCTTGACTGCTGATGCCCAACTTGCATCATCACACTCGACGATGACGGTGATGATGGTCAACGACTTGTGTGGACATTGGACAGTGGTCGGACAAGGCACACAGTCTTGCATTGACTGCATTGCATTGATCTGTGCAGCTTCGACAGTGGAAAAAAGTCGACAAAGCCAATTTGCCAATTTGTCGATGTATATGTAGTGAACAATGTGCTACCAATGCCGGTCTGCATGTCTACACATGCAGCCAGTGGTGTGTGTGTGTCTGTGTATGTGCAAGTGAATTGCCAATCTGCATCAAACTCACAGACAAACTCAACATATGCACTCTCGCATACACACAAACAGACAAACAGTGACGGACACTGGCGAAGTAATCTCGATCTTGTGAGTGTTGTATGTGTTGTATTTGCTGTTCAATGCCTTCTTTTCTGCATGTGTTTGCATTGTGTTGTATTTGGCATCCGAGTTTTAGTTTCGTTTTGTTCTATTTGTACTTGTCCACTGATTGACTCTCGGTGTTTTGTGTTTACTGTTCGACATGTTTTGATTTGTTTAGAGTGGATGGATGTCTTCTTCACTTGGCTCGCGTAATGTGTGGACATTCGTACTCGTGTGTCTGTGTGTGAGCACGTTGCGGAGGAAAAACGATCGACCAAGCCCGTTCTCGCAGTACTCACAAGCACTCACTCGCTGCTGCTGCTGCTGCTGCATGTGAATGACTGAATGAGTAGTGCATGCATGCAATGTGTTGCTCGCGAGCCACACTCATTTGTTGTTGTTTGGTTGAATTGAGCAGTACGTGCACATGGACGCTCTATGATACATCTCATTGCACACACGTACTCGTTGTTTAATTGTGTTTCCATTTTCCGTGCCATCTTATGACAATTCACCTTTAATTGACATCATCATTTAATCAGTGACTTCAACCAACAAGGAGTGTCCATCAACCAAGCACACCAGCGAGCACACCACCACCGACACAGGCACCACCACTCACCATCACCATTCGTCGTCGTGTTGTGTATGCCACATTGAATCGAATGTGTGTGCTCAGTGTCTTGTGTCTATGTCTGTCGGTCTGTGCGTTCATGTGCTCTCGTTGACAGTGGTCTGTTTGTGTGCCCAAGTTGACGGCAGGTCGATCTCTGTATGATGATCATTAGCACACTGAACACTAATGAAATTAACGAGACATCTCCACCGTGTGTGCTGAGTGTCACTTGAGACGACCGATCTATCTACTTTGCTGTTCTCCTTATTATTATGACTGTCGTCTGTCACCAAAAGCAGTCCTTTTCCTGTGCACCTCAATCTACACTACAATCTACTACAATCTTCAACGCACTTCAATCTTTCGTTCAATTGAGTCAGTGCACACAAACACTCACACACACACACACACACACAACACAAAGCATACAATCCTTTACCTTCTTCTGTCTCATTAGTTCCAATTGGCCAACAACGGCACACACACCGTTCATTGATTGTTGTCTGCTTCCCTCCAAAACCGTTTTCTTTTCCTTTTTGTCGTTGTTTTGTTTTGTTGTTCCTTTTTCCTCCTTCTTGGCCTTCTGTGTGCATGTGTGCAGGTAGTGTTCGGATTAGTGCTTTGGAGTGTGTCTTTGGAGTGTAGGACTGAACATATTAAGCGTATAATTTATAATAATATTACATAATGCCACCACTTGTCCCGTCTGTCATGCGTTCATAGTAGTTCGCACATATATCCAAAAGTGACATGATGTTGAAGGAAAACCACCTTTATAAAGTACAAAAGCGTACACAGTAAACTGTAGAGTTGCATTGAGTGGACACACCACCACTAGGCTAATCTCGCAACTCGACCAACACTAAAAACAGTTGCGAATGATTTTTCATCGGTGAGCTGACTGACTGCATGAATGAAGTCCATGAGTCAGTCGTATTCAATCGATTTGGACGCACACACCATTCGAAGAGTGTCTCACCATTTGGTGTCTGTCTACTTCTTAACCACCATCAACACAATCTGCTTCTTCTTCAATTAGACAACAAGTCAACATACTGAACAGATTGCGTTCATTCCGAACATTGATAGTGGTAAATAAGTGTGTCGTCGATTGATTATTGCATCAATCAGACATAGTTGTTGTCACTGGTCGCACAGACCAAACCCAAAAAACACATCCAATTGCAATTGGTCGATCTTCTTCTGTTCGTAACTCTCGTTCTATCGTACTTTTCACACTTTCTCGTCAATCTAATCTCATCGTCGTCTCGTCGTCGAACACACAATGTATTGCAATCCCCATTTGGTTGGCAACTCTCTCCGGAGGCTGCATCATCGTCTGCATCGTCCAGTGATCGGTGCAATCGTTGGCCGTGCAGACCAGTGCTCACCAGTCGCCAGACCGACACCAAAACATTCCACCACCGCCTGTTGTAGCTTCTTTAGCACTGGTTTCACTTGTTACCATGATAACAACTTGGACAACAGTAAGCAGCATCAGCAGCAGCATGATCATTCCTCTGTGAGTCACTCATCCTCTTCGAACGCATCATCATCCTCAACCGAACCAATGTTTCTCCGTCGTCTGTTTGCATCTCTGCGTGAACTCGAGTCCTCCGTTGGGTTCAGTCAACAAACCCTGCAAAGTAAACTTCATGGCTCAATGCCACTGTTTACAAAGTCATCAAGTGAAAAGTCATCCCAAGATGGTGACGATATGGTACAGGCACTGCAGCTCAAGCTGGCGCTCACCTCAATGGACTCGGACATGTCCTCGAAGCCATTCTCCAACAAGTCGCATCTCGACAAGATACAAAAAAGAATGTTCGAAGAGCAGCAAGCCCTGTGTAATGAGCTGGCAGCTTTGGATGATCCGTCCAATGTTCGTTCCTTTGGGTCTGTGAGACCACGAGAAGCTTTCCTAGTTCTACTTGTGGCGCACATGATGAATCCTCGGCTGTTGGCCACTGTTGACAAGCAGAGTGAACCAGTTCGGAAGCATCTGTTTATGCTGTTGAACATTATCCAACTGACCCGTGACGGTGCACACACACGAGTCGATACCGATGATGAGCAGCACCCAGGTGAGGACATGACCAACGCGGACAACCACAGCGAAGTGGCAGAGCGTTATCGATGGTCAATACTGAAGGGCAACTTTTACTTCTACAACATGACCTACAGTCTGCTGCGACTCAACATGAAGAATGTGACCAAGCTGATGAGTGCCTCACTGCAGGACATCACCGCCATTCAGTACTGGCTCGAGAAGGAAGCCATCACGCGACTTACGAGACAACCATCACCACCACCACAACAACAACAGTCAGCGATCAACAGTGAGCAAGGCCAACAACAGCTGACCACCACCACGACCATGACGCCGTCCGTTCGCGTACAGCTGGCCACTGGCCAGTTAATGTCCGTCTGGCAGTGGGTCGTTGCCAGCCGTGACGGCAGTCTACTGAGCAATGGCTGCCAGGCTGCGGCATACTTGCTCGGCAAGGACAGTCCCACCGAGTACCAGGTGGCACACCAACTGGGCACAATCCTGGCCACCATCCTCTCACTGGTGGACGACTACTGTTACCTCAAGGCAGAGTCTGACCAATCTACCATTGACCACGACCCACCGGAACAATGGACACAGACACGGCACTTTAACTTTCTCCTTCGACTGCCAGTGCTGCTGTACCTGAAGGAGGCAAACACCAAGAGCAATCTGCATTTGCCTTTAGCCGAAACGAACTGCAGTAAAATAGTCCGCAATGTAAGTTATACTCTTTGTTGATCTGTTCGTGTATTTGTGTTTGAGTGTTCTCAAGCAATAAATCTCGCCTGGTGGTCGTCGTCGTTGCCGATCGTAAAAAGTCTCACACATAAAGCATCCGCTCAATTATGTTGACACAACAGCACAACTGTTGAGTCTAATTGGTGTTGAGGCAGTGAGACTTATCGAACGCGCGATTATGTCCATTTTTCCCATCACCTGATGATGGGCAGATGGCATCAATTCGAATGTGGTATATCATGGCACCGTCTCATTCTTTGTCTTTTCTTTTTTCTCCCACTCACACACACACAAACACAAACAAACACAACACACACAGGTGATCGCCAACATTGAGCAAAGTGAAGCACTGGCCAAGACAGAGGCACTAATCGAGCATCACGTTTCGATGGGTCAGCAGTTGGTGGGGCGACACTACGAGCCAACCAAGGTGAGGCAAGACTTCCTGGCACTGCTGCACACCTGTGCCAGTATTAAGTGAATACTACGCGACAACATACACGGCACAGGACAAGACAACAACATTAGGTCATCTCCGTAGCAATCAATCGAATTGAGTGAAAGGATTCATTTCCGCTATTCGACACAGGGTGACACAAAGGCACAATCGATCGATAGTGTAAAATTCGCCAGAGGAACAAAAAACTCGACAGAGGAACAAAAAACAACAGACATTTCCCAGTTCGAGTTCGTGGCCAATCGCATCATCATCATCAACAGTAGTAGGCATAATATATAACATCTTTCACCCCGTGACACACAACACAACACATGTGATATACTCATCATTTTACTGAATCGCATTATTCAAATCTTATCTGCTCTTCTCTCTCTCTCTCTCTCTCTCTCTCTCTCTCTCTCTCTCTCTCTCTCTCTCTCTCTCTCTCTCTCTCTCTCTCTCTCTCTCTCTCTCTCCCTCTCTCTCTCTCTCTCTCTCTCTCTCTCTCTCTCCATCCTCACCGTTTAGCAATTCACACTCACATCTAGTCTCATTGTCTATCATTTTCAATTGTCAACACAATTTCGTTCATTCATACATTCATTCGTACACATCTTAGAGCCATCAACCTGTTTATCCCTTTCATTGAGCTTCACTTATACTATGCTATACTATACATTCATACATTCATACACATTCGACAGCTCCCCATTCTTTTATTGTTATATTATATATTATATGATAATAAAATAATTAACTCAATTAAAGATGGACAACTCTGAACGCACTTGACTTGATTGTGTGTTATCATTGGCGGGTTTGATATTACTTTTGTTGTTTGTTTGTCTGTTTGAAGTTTTCGAGTGTTTGAGTGGTGCAACTTTGTGCTGTTCACCGCCACCTGTTTCAGTTTGACAGTCACCCACCACCTTCGTGGGACCATCCCCCTATCTCTCCGTTATGTGTGATAACCAACTTTGAATGGCGCCCATGGTATTATTATTCATAAGCAGACAGAGGAACAGAGGCACAGTCACCTTCGAGTGTCACCCTCGTCTCATTGTCTCGTAGTGGTGGTGTCTGGTCAGTCGAGTTACAATCGAGCAACAGAAGCACAGTTCAACACTAACCATTCAGTTGTGAGTTGAAGTGTGGAAAGTCATCGCGCGCCACCGATCATCATCATCGTTCGGACTGGTTTGTGTCTGTTAGTTGTGCACATCACGAGTGTGTTGTGTCTCTCGTCTTCGAGTTTCTTGTTGTCCGCATCTCATCGGCACACACACACTCGCCCTGTGTGTCAGTGCCACTCGCCCGTTATTATCCGTCCTGTGTCCGGACACAAGACAACTACAATTTGATTTGGTGGCTCAGTTCTCGAAGTCGTCGTCGTCGTCGGGCAGTACCACGCACCACTGCAATCGTCAGTTGTTGGTGGTGCACACACACTTCGAGACACAATCGTAGTTCACTCGTCGAGCCAAGCCAAGCGCATACAGCCAGTGCACCACCACTTCTGGCCACCGTACTTCGCACTGGTGCATTGAATGTGTGACCTTTGCCGAAGCGAGTGGTCACCGTAACGGTATATAATACAAGATCGAGTCTTCGAATCGCCCACCAAAGGCACACCACCACCACCACACCGACACCGCCATCACCACCGATCGCAGACACAACACACAGCACACACACCACTCACAAGTCAGTCACAGTGCCCACCATATGATCGTGCACACAGCACAACACTCAACCTAAATAGATCGCTCACTCCGCACTCCGTACTTCATCCTTTGATCTCGGCCGCGCGCGCGAGGGCTCATTCTTGTTGTTGCCTCGAACGGGACGGCACAACACAACACGCAACACATAGAACACCACTCGGTCACTTGGCCAGAAGAAGTTGTGAGTTGGTGTGGACTGTTTGTTGGTGGCCGAGAGAATCGATCTTCTGTGTGAGCCCACTTCTGTATGCAACTGTTCAATGACAAGAACAACACACTGATTCGATTACAATCAGCCTTCAGTGTGTCAGTGTAGTGTCTGTCTGTATCAGTGATGTCTTTGTGTTGTCCCCGAGTTGTTGTGCCTTCTTCTTCTTGTTGTATCGCTTCCTGATTGCGTGGGCCTGTTTGCACTGTTGATGATCTCAAGTTGCGGCTGCATCTCAAATCGCTAACGAATGCAGTAAGTGAATGAATGTTGTGCAGCATCAAGTCATTGAGCCATCTCCCACCACTAGGAATCACTTTCGTCTGTGATAGGCAACACAAACACGATGATGATGATGCCATGTAAGTGAATCAGTTTGTGCTCTTGTGTTTGTGTATTTGTGTTTATGTGTCTGTCTGTGTCCGTTCGCACTTGTTCACAGTCGAATGGTTCGAGTGCAGCATAATGCCACGGACTGTTGCACCGAACTGACCATCATCGATTGCACCTCCACGAATGTTGTGCCTCCAAATTGAAGTCGCCATTACCGACGCAACTCGACCACCACTCAACTCGACCACTCAACGATGGGCAACTCGAGTTCCAACTCAAACAGTGTGCCATGTCCCACCAAGGTGACCATCAGGCACCCAGTCTTTGGCACACTGTCCCACTCGATTGCCTCCTCACTCACCACCACCACAGACACCACCGAGTCAGCGCCCTCCTCGAGTCTGTCCACACACCAAAGCAGTCACTCGAACAACACCACCGACGAAGAGTCCTATTACAACCAAAATGACCACCACCACCACCAAAATGGTGGCCACCACCTTCGTGGCCACTACTGTCCCGAGTCGGTCAGTGTTGAGGACTATCTCGAGCGACGGAGCAATTCGTTCAGTGATGGTATCGGGACTGCGTCCTCATTTGAGCTGGTCGAACCGCATCTGGCCAGTGGCCACTTTGGTCATGCTGGTCCTCTCTCGATGGTGGTCCATCGGCCTCACTCGGTGCTCGGTCTCAGTGAGAAGCACTTGTCCCACTCGTCACTACGACCAATGTCGTCCTCGTGCACCAGTTCGAGCACTTCGCGCTCCTCTGCCTTATCATCACCCGACTATAGACTGCAACCACAACATTCAAACTATACCAAACAACAACAACAAGTGTATAACAACAATCGTCCAGATCTGTTGCCCAGCAGCAAGTCCCGTGCCAATCACCAAAACCACAATCACAAGCCAGACCGTCGAGTAGGCAAAAAAGAGTCAAACGGCATTCGAGTGGCCGTGATGCCACTGCCACGGTCAAAGTCCTTCCACCAGATACTCCGTCCCACGCACAATGGTCACATTCTGGCCAACAATGGAACTATACGTGGAGCTAATAGTAGCAAGCCAAAACTGAGCACACCAAAGGCCCAAGCACCAGTGGCACCACCACCACTGGCCAGTAAGGTGAAAAGCATCTTTGGTCAGCAAAGTAGCAAGCAAGACTTGCTGTCCAACAAAAAGGTGAGTAATAGCGATCGAGGCGCACACGATCGAGATTGATCAATTCCGTTAATGGGCCAGCCATTCACATTGAACATATATCAGATCGTTAAAAATCGATTCCAATTGTAGATAGTTCTACGATACGATACAATAGACTTGCAGAGTTTACCATTTGAATGTGTTGCTGTGTTGTGTTCGGTAGATAAAAGTGAAAAGTGAAAAGAACACACAATTTGTGTTTGTTATGTTATCATGTCGGAAGAATCAAATGCACAGAGCAAAAAACTAGGAAATTAACAAAGTGTCAGGAGAAGATCTGATCGAGTTGGTTGTGGAGTGGAATGGGAGTGCAACACAACGTGCCACTCAATAGACACACAAAGTGCACAGTGTGCATTGTGTTCATGTTTGCTGTATGTTGTTGTGTGTCTGTTTTGTGGTGTTCGCTTTTTGTCTGATTTGTGCCAAAGAAAATCTCTGCTTTGTCCATACTGAACTTCTCTTGGGTGTTCGATTGTTGTTGTTGTTGTGAGACATTTTGGCCAATCTCAGTCTATCGATGATGCTTGTCAGCAGTAGTGGTTATCATCGAGCCACCATCGATCGATTCGGTCCAATCGATGATAAATATAGCAGCGCGATGCTTGTCTCGGCCAGTCCATCACCTCTTTCAACTGACCATTTCAACCACCACTGACCATAATATCACTTGTATCAGCACATTTCAATCAATTTGCTCCCCTCCCTTCGATTGTCCACTCAACTGAAGCACTGCACACAGAAACACACTACACAATCTCTCACCTGTTGACATCTCTCGTGAGTGTGTCTGTGTTTGTGTTTGTTCGATCGACAATCGCGATCGAGCATCTCTCATCATTGCATCTATCTGTCTGTCCCGTAAATAGCAATTCAAACATCGAACATGTGAGGCACCTCTCAATCAGAGTGCCAATGTGCCTTGTCTTTGCCAAAGTGCAATGCACATTGGGAGCCATCACAGACACACTCAACCTGGTCATATAATAATCGATACTTCGGCACAAACTCTCTCTCTCTCTCTCTCTCTCTCTCTCTCTCGCTCTCTCTCTCGCTCTCTCTCTCTCTCTCTCTCTCTCTCTCTCTCTCTCTCTCTCTCTCTCTCTCTCTCTCTCTCTGTGTGTGTGTGTGTGTGTGGTTATAATGGCGGTGATGACCGTGTGCGGTGGTGATGCCGAATGGTGATGGTAGCTATTAATAAAACCGACGACGAGAGTGGTGGCCAAAGCCAAAACGAGACGTACGGGTATAATAACGTGCACGGTTTGTGTCTGTATGTTCATGTACGTCCAGTGGGGGCTAATAATATAACACTCGATGGACATGGGAAATCACTCTCGGACTGACCGAGAGCCAGAAACAACCAACCAATTTGACCATTTGTGTGTGTGTGTGTGTGTGTGTGTGTGTGTGTGTGTGTGTGTGTGTGTGTGTGTGTGTGTGTGTGTGTGTGTGTGTGTGTGTGTGTGTGTGTGTGTGTGTGTGTGTGTGTGTGTGTGTGTGTGTGTGTGTGTGTGTGTGTGTGTGTGTGTGTGTGTGTGTGTGTGTGTGTGTGTGTGTGTGTGTGTGTGTGTGTGTGTGTGTGTGTGTGTGTGTGTGTGTGTGTGTGTGTGTGTGTGTGTGTGTGTGTGTGTGTGTGTGCCATTAATTAGTGAGTGTTCTCAGGCGAGCGAGTGGATGCAATTCGGATAAATAAATACTAAATCGTAGTTAGATCATTCGTGATAAGCAAATCAAACATTAAACCCACAACATCTCATCATCATGATGGTGGTGCACACAGCACTGACAAACAGCTTAATAATATTAATATATGAACGAAATGTTTAATCAACACACACGATGATGATGGCGGTTAATTACCAAACCATGAGATGCTATACACGCACACAACACAACACTCACTCACACTAACAAACACAGACCTAAACAGACAGACACGAACATGCAACATCGAATAATCGAATTATTATCGAGCCCAAAAGAGGCTAAATTTAACTGTTACTACTTAAAGTTTTGATTTAAGGCGGCGATAACGAGAAACTTGGTGATGATTTATATTTACCGAAAAGGTTAATTGCCCCGGTCATTAGTAGTATGATGATGAGCCTTACTCAACAATGCAACATTCTGTTGATATGTTCACATAAGGCATGAACTTATTCGAGTACTTTTATGATCCAAATTGATTCGATCTGACCAATTTAACTACTAACATAATACAAACACAAACACAATGTAAAGTGATTGTAATGCGTTTAAATGATAAAATGCTCTCTAAGAATAGCTTAAAAGGGACTCAAGGGTTGAACTCGAAATTGGAAGATTAGTTGTGCATTTTGTAGTTTATATATACAAGAAGTACATTTTAGTTGTAACAAACATTTTGTAAGGGAAAAGACACAAAACTTATTATTGTGTGGATTTAAACAGTTTTATGCTATTAGTTGAAGTGCAGTCTTAAGTTGAAGTTAAACGATTCAATTTGTGCGCAACATTTGGCAGAGACATTCAGACAGAACAGAACAGAACAGAACAGAACAAGGACTGTGCTTGTTGGCCTACTACAACTCGATTCGCAACAATTGTTTCGTGTGTATTATGAATTAGTCTGAGTGATTGTGTGTGCACACATACACAAACAGTCAGAGAAAGCCGATTGTCTTAATGTTTCGTAAATCTAACTAAATGGACATTGTTGTGTAGTGTGTCCGTGTCTGTCTGTTGGTGCAATTGGTTCAATTGTTTCAATTGTCCATTTAACCGTTTAGTGTCTGCTCTCTCTCTCTCTCTCTCTCTCTCTCTCTCTCTCTCTCTCTCGCTCTCTCGCTCTCTCTCTCTCTCTCTCTCTCTCTCGCTCTCTCTCTCTCTCTCTCTCTCTCTCTCTCTCTCTCTCTCTCTCTCTCTCTCTCTCTCTCTCTCTCTCTCTCTCTCTCTCACTCTCTCTCTCTCTCTCTCTCTCTCTCGCTCTCTCTCTCGCTCTCTCTCTCTCTCTCTCTCTCTCTCTCTCTCGCTCTCTCTCTCTCGCTCTCTCTCTCTCTCTCTCTCTCTCTCTCTCTCTCTCTCTCTCTCTCTCTCTCTCGAATCAAATGCAACACAAAACAAATTAGCAGTGCCACTATGAATGACTGAGGGTATCCGACTTGACTTGACTTGACCGACTTGTGCCTCTTCAAAATGATTTATGGATGCCGTGTCACTTTAGCCATCGCATCATCCAAACTGAATGAGTTCGATGTCAATTGTTGATTACGCTACAGACTCGTTACGGTTAATCATCCGTTTGATGGATGTCCGTCTAATCCTAATCGAGTGTCTGTTTGTTAGTTTGTTACAGTTTGTAACAGTTTGCAGTTTTTGCCTGGTGGTGGTTGGTAATTACAACGCACCGACACCGCCAACGAGCACATTACATTAGGCGGACAAGTGCTCATTACCACCAATTGGCACACAGGACACAGACACACAGAGAGACGAGTTACGAGACTAGGTGATCGAATTAATTCTGCAATGGTGTGTAATGGGAGTACTATCCGTGAATTGTGAGGCGCCTCTTACTCGCTCACACACTCATTCATTCATTGGCCGACTCATTCACACCGACACTGATTCATGGTGTCATTAGCGCCCCTTCTACACAAAAACTAGGTGACGTTCCTGACAGGCCAACCAGATGGATGACCAGTGGCGGACAGTAACAGCCGAAACAACCACTTATTTGGTGGATGTGCACACAAAACAGTCAAACCAGTGAGCGAGACACAATCGGAGCACTCACTCACACTCACGATGATGGTGTACAGCTGTACACTGTGTGTAATAATAATGCAATGTAAACCTGTTGTGTCCGAGTGTCCTGTCAGAGCTGAACACACTGTCTAATATAATCTATAAATAAAGTTCGTTTGCCAGGTTTTACACGCCATAACTCGGACCAATTCTATGTTTGGGTCGAGACACTCAAAAACTTATAACAACAGAGCACACAACTGTTCAACTGGAGCGCGCCAAATGTGTAACATTATGTGTGTGCAATTGTGTGTGTGTATTTGTGTTTGCCTTCTGTTGCAGCTTAATTAGGCACAAAACAAATTTAAATTTTTCGATTCAAATTTTGAAATTATGAACAGCCAAACAGCGAAAGATAGACAGGTAAAAGACGCCGAAGGAGAGAGAGAGGGTGAAAGAGAAACAGAGAGAGAGAGAGAGAGAGAGAGAGAGAGAGAGAGAGAGAGAGAGAGAGAGAGAGAGAGAGAGGGAGAGAGAGAGAGAGAGAGAGAGAGAGAGAGAGAGAGAGAGAGAGAGAGAGAGAGAGAGAGAGAGGCAATAGCAAATGGAGACGACACACGCCAGGTGAGGGGCACACAAGCGAATTACACTCTGAATGACTTTACTTTGCGATTACTGCTCACTTACCTTCAACTCACTCACTTACTGTGTGCACTGTGAATTGTGTTTGGGGTCGTGCACACAATCGGTACTAATTGGCGTTATCAATCAACGCCGATTCGGCTCAATGCCTCAAAACTTCTGACTCACTAACTGACTTGATTGATTATGAGCCACTGAGCATTGACTACTACTGGCCATCACCGATCTGATGATGACCAAAAGTAGACGGTTCTACTGGTGGGCCACCGTGATGCAGGCAACCATCATCATCACAGTAGCCATCATCGATTGCAATGTCCGACCGTAAAGGACAACACAAATACGAAAAAAATAATTCAAAGACCAAAAGACTGTGATCGAACTGTTAACCGATAATACGAGTGTAACAACATCAACAACGACAACAACAACAACCAAATTACCGTCCAAATCGGATTCAAGTTTTGATGAACTTGAAAGACTAGTAATGCTACTGCTCTAATTGAATGTGCAATTGAGTGCACATTCAGTTAATTAAGTTGTTGTTGACAAGAGGAGGAGGAGGTGAACGGTGAGCAGGAGGAAGACGGCGATTTCTCCCCCTCACTCTTCCCCGTCAAATGATGATGGAATCCGATGATTCGAATTGAAGTGAATCGAATCGAATTAAATCGCAATTGAATTGAACACACCAAATTGTTGTTATCAAACGTCCAATTCCAATTTCGATTCGAATGTCATCGCGGTTTGAGTGTTTGTGAGTGAGCTGACGCTGGGACAGAGAGAGAGAGAGAGAGAGAGAGAGAGAGAGAGAGAGAGAGAGAGAGAGAGAGAGAGAGGGAGAGAGAGAGAGAGAGAGAGAGAGAGAGAGAGGCAGAGAGAGAGAGAGAGAGAGAGAGAGAGAGAGAGAGAGAGAGAGAGAGAGAGAGCGAATCAGTTCAATCAGTACGAGATTTGATTGTGTTTGTGCCTGTTTGTGTGTGTTGTGTGTACGAGTGAGTGCGTTAGTGTGCTGTGCACTGTTCAGGAAGAGGAAGATTGAAATTGCATTGTAATTGGAAATATATATATAAAGTTTTATAATAAAAAGTCCAAATGGAAAAATAGTTGATTTGACTGTGTGTTTGACTGTTCAATGCACTGTAGAGTGCAGTACAGTGTGGAATAGTGAGCACTCAGCATTCAATAACTTATAACTCATAACCACATGACATGTACGTACGATGACAGGCGGCAATCATCATCGTTTTTGGTGGTTGATGATGATGGCAAATAAGCAATGGCATACCACTCACTGACACTTGTCACATTGGCTCAATGAGTGGTGTTGCACAGGGTGATCGTTATTACTAAACAGTGTGCGATACATGAAATACCCAAAACATACAATTTCCGACACAAAAAAGTCTCGTCACCCTGTAATGTGTCAAAATAATTGAACGAGGACTCAAGTCACTCATTAGCTCAGCAGCACCCAAAGCTTTTGACATTTTCCGACCATTGCCTTCTAATTCTACTTCTTATTTATGGATGGGCTTGGCTCGTAATGGCTTTCCATTTTGCCGAATTTTGCCGATTTTAAGATTTTATTCCCGTTCGTTTGAGTAAATAATTGGAATAATTGAAATTCTTTTGTATGTTGGCGGCGTATTCGAATTACACAACAATTACTACACGAACTCCGTGTATGTGTACTACGGCATACAACGTATAAAGGACACTCACTTACTCACAGTCTCATGCATTTATTTATAAATTGAAATTGAGCGGCTTTTCTGGCTCTGTTCGTTCACTTTGCAGCTTACGTTGCCGTGGCGGCCGCCTCACTGCCACTGAACAATTAGTGCCAATTTGGAATGGCCAATTCGGAGTGAAATGGAATGGCACTTTACTATACTTGCTGCTTGTTCTCAACGTAATGGCACACACAAAAGACAATAGTGGGAAACCTTTTGACCTAATGACTGTTCTGTTCTATGTTCTGCGTTTGTAAAAGTACGAGAAATAGTAGAAGTGTTACGAACTAATACATAAGTGGACTGTGCCTGTCGAACTTAAACCGAACACAACTCACAGAACAATGAATGAACGTGGATGATGACGACGAGAAATGAGATGAACCGAGAAACGAGCAAAGCAATTTAGTACTCGATCGCTCACCGATTGGTGATGGTCTGCACCACCGCCACCAACTGATTGCCCCTATTCGAAAGTATTCAAATGTGGCTATTCCTATTCCATAACAGAACGCGCCACACTTAAAGATAGGTTTCGGTTTGTGCTCAGCTGGCCAATAGACGAATTGATTGGTTGAATTGCTATTTGGCAGTTTGATTGCCACTTTTAGTAAAACAAAAGTCAGACACTGGCTAAATGGCACATTTCATTTTGTTGTGGTGTCCGCAAGTTAACACGAATAGAATGCAAATGTCCGTATTAAGTGGCATTGAATAGAATAAACATGCAATCACGAATCGTATACGGACTTTTACCCAAATATCGGCTAAAAGTCAACTTTTGAGAGAACGTAGCCAATTTAGTGTGCTGTACCGTATTGAGGAACTAAGGTCATCATCAATCTATTAGCATAATTATTCGGTAAACATTAATCACCCTCTCTCTCTCTCTCTCTCTCTCTCTCTCTCTCTCTCTCTCTCCCCTCTCTCACCCTCTCTCTCTCTCTCTCTCTCTCCTCTCTCTCTCTCTCTCTCTCTCTGCCTCTCTCTCTCCCTCCCTCTCTCTCTCTCTCTCTCTCTCTCTCTCTCTCTCTCTCTCTCTCTCTCTCTCTCTCTCTCTCTCCTCTCTCTCTCTCTCTCTCTCTCTCTCTCTGCCTCTCTCTCTCTCTCTCTCTCTCTCTCTCTCTCTCTCTCTCTCTCTCTCTCTCTCTCTCTCTCTCTCTCTCTCTCTCTCTCTCTCTCTCTCTCTCTCTCTCTCTCTCTCTCTCTCTCCCTCACCCGGAATTGATATTAAATAAGTAATTCTTGCCTTCCTCCTTGCGTAATCGAATCTAACCAACGAATATATCACCAACAAAAAAGAAACCCAAAAATTGAAAAATAGCGCACACATACATGATTAATCTACATGAACACAGACAGACGGACACAAATGTCCAAATGATGATTGATTGTTGCAGACTGTTCTGCTGTGCTGTAATAATAATACATAATGTATGATTATGATTATTATTAACAATTCCCTGTGCAGAATATTTTTATGATAATAAATGATTACTTAATTCAATATAATTCAATATTTAATATTAGGACATGTATTTGACACAGGGAGATGTCGAAATTGAGCTTGATTATTGTTTGCTCTCTTTAATGATGAATGTTCTCTCGTTTTGGGTTTATTTTTGTAAAATTGTAATAAATTAAATTATGATTGTTAAAGTATATATATATATATATTAGTGCAGTTTTTGATTGTGTGTTTTGTATTACTGTGCACAGGCAATTTGGTACAATGAGCGCACATTGAGCAATTGGGCAAGTAGCAACGATCATTACCGATCATTTGGAGTAATTTGCATTGAGACGACTGTTTGTGAACTACAGAACCACGACCAAGACGACGACTAGAACGGAGACGACTATTACGATGAGCAGTTGACAATGAAATTAATTATCGTCAAATAGGAATGTACACGACACACAGTCCTCTCACATTGCTCAGTACAATCAGCATTGCCTGTGCAAGTGTAATGGCCTTCATTTGTGAGAGGTGTTCGGTGAGGTGTGACTGAGTGAGTGAGCGAGTGTCACTGCAATCAATTGACACCACCAATCTGGTTGTGACTGTGTGTGTGTGTGTGTGTGTGTGTGTGTGTGTGTGTGTGTGTGTGTGTGTGTGTGTGTGTGTGTGTGTGTGTGTGTGTGTGTGTGTGTGTGTGTGTGTGTGTGTCCAATTCATCACTCACTACAAGTCTTATCTTCAAATGTCACTCGATCGGATCAATTGGCCGTGTCCCGTGTCTCGATATCCGTCCAGTTTTTTCTGTCCGTCTGTCTAAATCCAATCGCGTTTATGTCCAATCTCTCACTCAATTGCCGTGTTCGTCTCCTCTTCTCTCTCGTCTCTTTTACTCGATTGTTGTTCACCTTTCGATCACTTCAATTGTGCACCTTTTTCGATATTTCTCGACAAGCTCACTCAATTTTGTCTTCTTTTTTATTCTTCTATTTCTCCTTCTCCTTCTCGATATGTTCAATCGAGCAAATCTCTTCATGATGATGATGATGACAGTGATGATGATGCTGTCGCCTGTATGATGAGATGACTCTTCTTCTCGCGCGGCTGATCAAAGTGATCAATGAGTGTTGCTGGAGATGCCAATGCGTTCGTTCTTGTTGTCTTGTTCGTGTTCCCACTGATTTGTTCTCGGTATTTATTTATTTTTTCATTATTTTCTCTTTTCCCTTTCCTTTTCGGTTTGGTGCACACAACTCACAACACTCAACTCAACAGCGCAACGAGCTTGAAACGATACTGCAAAGTCGTCTGTGCCAGAGCGAGATCAATCTACACCATCGCGGTGGCAGCAGTTCGAATGTGTCCATCGTGGACGAGCCATCGTGTCCATCTGCCAATGACCGGTCACCCTTTTGCCAAACAACCACCACCAACAATGGACAACAACTGCAGCAGCATCAACTGAGCAGCAATAAGGTTTCCTTAGCCCCGGAGCCGAACCTGTATTCGGTGCCCAGTGCCAACAACAATCCCAATTCTCATTATCAGAACTATCGACCACAAGTGCACTCACCGGCCAACAACTTTAAGCAACAATGTTGGTCATCGAGGGAGAATCTAATGAATGGAAAGCAGCACAACTCACCGATCACTAGTGTGAGCACGAGTGGGAGCTCGGGTGCAGTGGCCACAAAGATACAACGTGTCAAACAGAGTCGAAACAATCAACAAAACAATCAACTGCAACAGAATCAACCTGCCAACAACAACATCTCCAACTCTTCTTGTGGTGGTGTGTTCAACATTTGGAAACGAGATCTTTCTCCGGCAAACAACAAACTGACGATAAGCCATCTCATGTCGTCAAGTACGCAGGAACTTGCAGCACATGAACCGAGCAACGGTAGAGAGAATCGATACTTAGCTAACGATCATTCAGGTATCTCTCTCTCTCTCTCTCTCTCTCTCTCTCTCTCTCTCTCTCTCTCGCCCTCTCCATCTCGCCATCACTCACCACTTTAGTCTTCTTTTGTTCCTCTGGCATGGGCGAGAACTCCTCTTCTGGATGATAGAACTGGATATCTTTCTATCTATCTATTTATCTATCTATCTATCTATCTATCTATCTATCTATCTATCTATCTATCTATCTATCTATCTATCTATCTATCTATCTATCTATCTATCTATCCATCCATCTATCCATTTATCTATCTATTTATCTATCTACAAGTTTTTAAATATATTACTTTTACACAAACAGCCAATCGAGCAGCGGAAAAACAATGCAAAATCAAACGTTCCGTCTCGAACTTTGACGCGAGTGTCTACTTCAAAAACCGTGATGTTGTCGGCGCGTACGGTCAGACCGTGCCCGACAACCCGTGGAAACTGCAGCGGCCCACCTACGAATTGAATGGCCACAACAACAAAAGTGGCACTCCCGACTGGTACTCTCAGTACTTGTCGTTTGAGTTTCTCAACGAACGGATCAAATCTCGTCTCCAGGCAGAAGTTGGACTCCACAATCGACTGTCCTTTGCAACGGACACGGATTGTACCACTGACCATCACTGTGCAACACAGGACTCGGCATATCAAACGGTCCGTTCGGAGGACTGTAAACAAGTGGTGAATGGATACTCAAAGTTGGACAAAAATGGAAAGTTCAATTCGAAATTTTCGTGTAGTGAGGCCAATCTGACAACCAACAACAGCCATTCAAACGGGAATGGCCAACTCAAATCAAAGTGCGCCAAAGGCTCGAGTGGACTGGGCAAACGAAAGAGTTTCAAAAAGTTGATTGAACAGTACTTTGTGTCAAACACACAGCACAGTGACTCAAACTATGGCTCGAGTCAGGAGTCACTCGTGTCCTCGGTGGTGTATGGCCAGCCGAGCAGTGTACTGGCTCAGTTTGATCAGAACTTTATACTCAAACGCAGTACGCCCAATGCAGGACTGACCGAAAATGAGCAGCGCTTTACACAGTCAAATCTCAAAGGTATGGTTCGATATGAATGAGATTGCAATTTGCTTAACATCTTTCTTCCGTAGAATACTTTGACAATGACAGAGGCATTTACGAGCGAACATGGCGTAAGAACAGATTCTCCAACTTGAACAATCAGAAACCAACAAGCCACAATGGTACCACCAATGGATACAACTCAAATGGTCGTGGCACACTGTCCACCATTGATCGTCAACTCGAGATGTTTGAGAACATTCTCAACCAAGCGACATCGGACTCGAACAACTACATTGACCAAGACAGTTTGATGGCCCATCACAATGGCAATGTAATACATCGATCGAATCTGAGTCTGTCAACCGACCAACCAAATCATCATCAAACATCGAATGGATACCATCAAGCACAACAACAACAAACAATAGTAAACAGTGATCCGTTTGGCGGTTCGAACATTTACGCAAATGTGGGCAACGGTGTTGGACAGCACAAGTTGGCCTACCTGAAGATGATTGGTCGTAGTGACAGTTCGTTGCTCAATACCAAAAACAGTAACAGTAACGGTAACAACAAGCAAATGCCAAAAGCAGCTCAGCGTGGTCAAACGAAGCGACAAGCACCACAGCCACCTACAGCGCAGGATACCAATCAGAAGGGTTCTCTCTTCTGGACGCCACTCAACGACTTGAGCAGTGAGTCGGATGATTACGAAGATGATGATGATTATGATGACTTGATGGTGTTCGATGGTTGTACTGATGGTGGAGGTGCTGGTCGACCCAGCGGAAGTCGACAATCGATCTACGCCGAATGTGACCACTTTGTGGACAGTATCGTGGATGTAGACGTGGAGGACTTTATCGACGGTCACCAGTATCGAACGCCGTGCAACAGTAAACAGAGGAACAAAACTCCAACTTTGGATGATCAACACGATACATCAACCTGTGCCTGTCACCGGAAGTCTACTGTGCCCGCAGTAGGCAACTCAATGTTTACGGCACAGACAACACAAATCAGTCAACAGCAACTACCCACCGGACCATGTTTCACACTGTCGAATCAACTAAAGACACTACTGCACAACTCAAACAGACTCAAAAGTCAAAACTATTTCTTCTATTAACGTAACCAAACACACTAACCTGACACTCACAAACTGCCACACCAACCAGTACAAGTGCATTTTGATAATATAATGTAATATATAAACCAAACACAATTGGACACATTAATAAGAATAAATGTATTGAATTAAACCAATTGATATAATATCATCGACCAAATCAGGGTGACTGTCATCACATCATGACAGTTTGTCTCTGTTTGGTCTGGCCAAATTAAACTAAACATATATTGTATTATATTGTCTCGTCTTGTCTCAATCGAATCAATTCAAATCTCAAATCACACTTGTGGTCATCATTAAGTTATGTTAATATTATAAAAATTCATCTATAGAAAAGTATATATTAGGTTACGTTGCGTATTATCAGTAATGGCTGTACCCTAGCCTGTATGTGAGCCCTATTGGCCTAAGTTGTCGAGTTGAAATAGAAAATCAACTTGAGTAGAATGAAGATCACTGCCGCGAGGGTGAGACTGACGATCATGTTGTGCGCACCAGTGCCACCATCACCACCTTCATCAGCATTTTGTTGTTGTAACTGACCAAGTAGGGCCACATTGTGACCCGACTCGTTGTCCTCGTCCAGTTCGCCCAGCACCAGTGTCCGCTTGCGTAGGCCTGAGGGCGACTCGCCCGGTGCCAGTCCGCCCATCAGTTTGCTCAGATCGCGCGCCAGGGCGGCATCGATGGCACTGATCACTATCTCTCGGGCTTCGTCCTTGCGAGCCTCAATTTCGGCTTCGCTCAGTTGGCGTTCGATTGCGCTCGGTCGGGTGGACTCGGGAAGGCCAATGGATCGGTCCTCTGGTTGTTGTTGCTGTTGTGGCTGTTGTTCCGCAACAGTTTCGGGGATTTCCACTTGAACTGGCGATGGCGGTGCAGCAGGCAACGGCGATGCACTTCGATCACTGGCACGGGAAGAGGCAATGCTGCCCTCTCTGGCTGCCTGCAACAATTCGGCTCCTTCAATGTCCTGCAGTGCCTCAGCAATCTATTTTGTATTAAAACCGGAATCAGTCAAACCCGAATCAGTCAAATCCGAATCAATCAAATCCGTATCAATCAAATCCGTATCAATCAAACCCGAATCAGTCAAACCCTACTAAATAGTCAATTCGTTTTGACTTCCATACCTCATGATTCTTCCTAATTTCTGCCAATTGGCTCGCAGTGACGCCATCTTTAGTCTCCAAATGGACATTAATGTTCTGATCGAGCAGTGTGGCCACCACCTGGCCGTGATTCTCCGCAGCAGCCCAGTGGAGAGCCTATTTAAGAGGGAGACAAATTACGAAAATGAGATTTGAGTGAAGTGAAGTTTGAGTTTGCCAAAAGCAAATAGGAAAACAGGGTGGAATAAGCGAAAATATGCGGAAAGTGTTGTTAGTATGTTGGACAGAAGCAGTACTAAAGTGATGTTATGTGAGTTGCAGTAAAGTAAGTCAGTGAATTGGATAGTGATTCCTTACACTCCAGCCATTTCGGTTAGTGTGATTGATGTTGGCCCCGTGCTCGCACAGACACTTGGTCAGTAGGGCCCGGCCAAAGCGGGCAGCATAATGCAGCGGTGAGCAGCCAAACTTGTCCACTGCATTCACTCGGGCGCCATGTTCCAGCAGTAGATCCATGCACAGCAGCAGTTGGCCCTCGTTGGCCGCCACACTTGAGCCCACCGCCATCAGCGAAGTGAAAAACTCTACATTGGATGACCATGAGACGAGAGGGGAAGAGACGAGACATCATCAGTGAAACGATTCACTTAAACTGGTCACCATCACCGGCTTTCGTTCAACTAAACACTAGCACTGTTTTGTGTTACCTTTGTGATAGTTCGAATCGGAGCCCCGCTTCAAGCAAAAGTCCACAATCTCGGGATATCCACGATAGGAAGCGTACATAAGCGCAGTCCAGCCCGCTTTCAGTATGGCATCAATGAAAAAATTGGGAGTCGAGTCAAGGAGTTCTTCGAGTGGGGCAAGCTGGCCCGCAATGACCATTTGGCGCAGTCTGGTCAGTATGAGACTCGAGGGCGAAATGGGCCGCCGAATGGAGAATGGCGAAGCGGACGAGCTGCATGATGATGGAGTTGGAGATGGAGTGGGCGTTAGTGGCACGTCTATCGCCTCGATCTGTTGTGTGGCAAGCAGTGGAGAGGAGTGAGGTGAGTGAGTGAGTGAGTGCAAGCGTGAGAAGGATACAACCAGAGAGGGGAGAAGGGTAACCATCTCTGGCAGGACCGAGAACTAAAGAATCAACCTATCCACTCACCTGATCATTAGCATGCAACAACAAATTGTCCGGCATCAGTTCGTCCACTTCGTCCTGTTCGTCTTCCTCTTCGAGCTCCTCCAAGTTGTTGTCGCCATCGTCAGTCCACTCCTCGAGTGCAATCTCAATCTCGTTGATCTCGTCCTCGTCCGCCATCGCATCGCCCAGTGACTGATGGGCGAATCGATCCAGTGGTCTCGTCATCATCATCTCAGGCGGGATGGGACTGGCGTTCTTGCTGTTGTCTGACTCACCGTCCTCCTCCACGATGGCACTCAGATTTGGTGCACCGCCACTGGCCAGGGATGAGGCCACTTCCAGACTTGAGCGCGATTCGGCCTCGGCTTCGTTGTCACTGTTGTCCCCTTCTGTGCACGAATGAACATGTAAAAACATATTAACAAACAAGCTCAAGCCACCGAATCACCTTTAATCTCACTGATGCTGTCTTCGTCGTGCAGGTCAGATATGTTCCACTGGTTGTGAACGTGTCGCAGCTGGCCTGGCGGTGCCAGACCGACTGTCTCTTCCACGGTGCTCGCTCGCTCCACTGGTGGACTTGGTTTACGAACTTGGGCTACTGGGACCACTGGTGCAGCCTGCTCCTCAGCCTGTTCAACTTGTTCCTGTACTTTTTGCACTGGTTCAGTTGCAGTTGCAGCTTCAACTTCCGGTTTTGTAATTTCAACTGCCGGTTTTGCCACTTCCTCTGCCGGTTTGATTTGCTCCACAAGCGGAATCAAAGGCTCAATGGTTGCATTCACAGGAACACTCGCTGGTTGAGATGGAGCTGCGCTGTCCACCGGCTTCAAACTGCTACTAGTCTTGCTCAACAGCTCATCAATCTTGTTAGCAATTCGATCATACTCTGCCTCGTCCACCTCGACCTCTTCATCCTCCTCCTCGTACTCGACCTCTTCATCGTCTTCGTCGAGCTCCACTACACGTTGACCAGGAATTGGATCGTCCGTGTCGCCGTCTACCTCAAAGGCCGATTCCTCTTCGTTTCGGTACGCGGGTTGTTCCTCCTCCTCGTCTTCGTACTCGTACTCCACTTCGTACTCTTCATCATCGAGGTTCTCATAGTCCACCACCTGACCATCAGCTTTTCCGTTAATGGGAGCAGTGGTCGAAGGAACGGAGTTTTGTGTTGCCGCCGGTGCTGCTGCTGTTGGCTCTGTCATCAAAGCCACAAATCAATTATTATTAACCAATCGCGGCGAAGTATTAAGTAACTGAGTGAGACACAAGTCACAATGTCACAATGACTCGATTGTAGTCACATTGCCAAGTGTAAGTGCATACACACAAACAAACAGACTCGTTTTGAATGACTCAATCAAACAAATTGATCGTAAAACTATGCAATGTCATCAATCAGCGGGTAATCGATCCCATCACAAAGTCACCGAATCATCATCACCCGAATACAATGTATAACAACAAACAAACGAACAAACGAACGAACCTTTAATTGTAGCCGCCGTGTCGATGTTTGGCGACTGCGATGGCGGCGGCGGCGATTGATGAGTTTGGATGATGTTTTCGCTCATCGTTGAACGTTTTTTACGTCTTTGTATTAATGTCTGTCTGTGTTGTGCTATGTATGTGTGTGTGTGTGTGTGTGTGTGCACTCGATGTGTGTCTGTCTGTATTGGTGGCTCGATGTTCTCGATTCGATGTGCCTTCACTTGGCTAGCACAGAACAGTTGAGAGTTGTGTGTTTATGCTGCGTTCGGGTCTGTCGGTTCGTTTCTCACACACTGCTTCAATGAATCGGTTGGTCTGGTCGATGATGGTAGTAAATCGTTCGGAAATCGAGCAATCAAATCGGAATTAGTAATCAATCAATCAATGGGCGTGCAATCAATCCAGCTGGCAACAAACCAATCAGTGGTGGGCAAACACTAACACAGAACACATACACACTCACACAATCACAAGACACAACACACCGAAACACCCGACACATACGGGGCAATAGGAAATGCCGAAACACATCCGAGATTCGAGCCGCAATCGTATGAACTAAAGTAAAGTAAAGTAGAAGCGGTGCTGGTGATGGTGGTGGTGGTGGTGCAATGTCACATCGGTTACAGGCAGACAGAATACTGTGCACTGCCAAATCGGACGAGAATGTTGAGTTCAGTTGAGGAATGAGAATGATGGTGTGAATGATGGTGGCGGTGTACACTCACGGGAATGGCAGAGCACTCACTCAGTGGCAGTGGTACAGTGGTGCTAAGCCAAGTGAAGAACACGATGGCATGTGTCGACACCAATTAGGTAACCAAACCGTGATTCCTTCTTCCTTTCCTTTCCTTACACACAAAACAGATATTCGAGTCGACTTGTGCGATTGAGATTTTGCTGGCAGTAAAACTGAGCTGCTGTTCTGTTAAGTTCTGTTCAGTTCTGTTCGAGTTCTGCTGCTGCTGTAAAATCAAAGAATTCGGTTTAGTTTTTGTTTTGTTGTTGCTTTGTTAGTTGGTTGGTTGTGGTTGTGGCGTGAGCTTGTTCACTTGTTCTTCTTTCACTTTCTCAATACCGAGCACACACAGTCAAGACAAGTGTCAGTCGAACGAGATGAGATGATTGAAATGACAAGTGAACAACACACTCACACGAATGCACACACAAACGCAAACAAGCAAACACACGAACAAACCACACAATCTCAGTACTATTCAGTGCTAGTCGGTAGTCCGAATGCAATCAAATCAAAGTTCAATTTGCACTGAGTCATACTGAGCAAACAGTAGTGGTGGTCTCGGTGGACATGAGCGACACCTCTGCCCACACACAGACACACACACGATCGAACATGTCACCAGTGGCCCACGTACCAATCGATATGTGTCCAATGACGACGCAGACTACCGAGAGTCCCTAAAAGTGATCCAACAGGAGAATGGATCACTCTCTTGCCATTTGCTTGTGTTCCCTAACTCAATTCCCAGTTCGGCAGTTCTGTCCTGTCTAATATTCGTGCGTATCATCATGCAAGAGCAATATCATCATCATCATCATCAACAGCAGTACAGATCATAAAGCATACATGCGGGCACACATTCAACACGAACACAAGCAAGCTTAGTTCGACGGTTCGGGCAGAGAGAGAGAGAGAGAGAGAGAGAGAGAGAGAGAGAGAGAGAGAGAGAGAGAGAGAGAGAGAGAGAGAGAGAGCGAAAGTGCACATTCACTAAATATAAACTATCTTAGTGTCGGTTTATTTTTATAAAAGACTCACACAGAAATGTACGACGACGACGACGACGACCAAGACGACGACTACGACGACGACATCAACAGTGTGAGCCGATTATACGACTTTGGGATATTATGGCGGAAAGAATCATAAAAGAGAGCGAGAGAGCGACAATAAACAAGAAAGAAAGAAACACATTGACAGTGTTGGGGAGATGTGAGTTTAGGGATGGGTTGAGATGAGGCAAACACAGAAAGAAGTAGAAGAATGATGCGAACTAAGATGTGTGTACTGCACTGCACAATCAAAACTGTAAACCCGAGAGCTGTGTCGAGTTGTGTGTTGCAATCTAAAGGATTAGACAAAGAAAGGAAAAAGCGGATTCTTTGTTGTTTAGGCCGAACAATGACTGGCTCAAACAAACAAAAAGCGATTCCAGTCAGGTGCGCTCAGAGTTCATGATCATATGAAAACTAATTTTCGAATCATTGCAAGCTGTTTCTCTCTTTCGGTATTCGTTGTAAGTGCGATATAACCAAGTTGATTAGCTTTACTAAATGAACCACTGTTCTTATTAATGTCTTTCTTAAAGACAATACCTGGCCAAAATGTGCAAAATCATTTAGGCAATTGCACTCTTAGGTTGCATGTAATCGGCAAACACAATCGAATTAATCGAATTATGCACTGCACCGACAAAAACATAGATCGATTAGGCTGTCTGAAATAGATGTAATTCACTTGTGTCCATTGTGGCTAATGGGCATGGGCATGCTAATGTTTATCACCTATTGTCGATTGTTTATCTCGATAGTAGAACTAACGAATAAGCCACTCTCTCTCTCTCTCTCTCTCTCTCTCTCTCTCTCTCTCTCTCTCTCTCTCTCTCAGGATAGGACCAAAATGGCATTTGGCAAAACAGCTTGAGCACATCAAATGTTGAACAGATTGGCACACACATAAATTGGCAGTAGGCAAATTGAGCAAGTTTGCCACATTCCAAATGCATATATCAATTAGACACCAATTCGTTAAGCAAATGACTTTTGGTTACTACTCGCTTGGAATGTTAACACTCAAATTGAATTCACGAACGCGCTCACACACACATTCACAAGCGCACACGCATTCAATTTGAATCACCATCATCAAGGAGAAGCCATTCTGTTGTCGTTAACGAGTTGTTGTTGTTTGGTGCCATAAGGTTCACAATCTGTTCAATTCAATGATTCTAATTGCAAACTAACATCATTAAACTTAATCGTGTGTTGAACATTATTATGTGCGCTGTGTTTGAGCATTCGATAGTCAAGCAGAAAAAGTTAGTCATTCAAATGGAAAGGGAGTGCAATGGCGCGCGCGATGCATTCATACATCCGTGTGTGTGTATGTTCGCGTATGTGTGCATCGCATATGTTTAGTGCTTATTGCGATTGCATTTTTAAGTATAGTATTGCAATGAGAACAGTAGCAGTACGGAAGCGTTAGTGCACACATTAGCACACACATCTCAATTTGGCTCCGTTAATTAATTGGCCACTTAACCAATACATATGAGAATACAGAAATGTGTATGCTCGTTTCCGCGCTCAATTACATTAAACAACATTCCGTTTCGGTATTCTGTGTTCGTTATTTTGCTGAGGGTGGCACAAAATGGATGCTTTCGGGCGCTTTTTGTCTGTTTGATCACTCTGAGAACAGATCAAACAGTCTCTCAATTAAGTTTGCCTAAGTGAGTGCTATATGTTTGAAGTGTGATGAAAGTGAGACAAGTTCTGTGTGCGACCAATTTGACATACTCTCCTGTAGAGATTCTTCCCCCATCTCTACCTGGTTTAGTTGGTTTGCCCTCTGTTTGCCTTTGTTTTTGTCTTTGTCTTTGTGTTAGTGTGAACATGTCGAACTCATAACTCATGTAACAATGTATGTCAAGTCTAACTGATGAGCAGAAATGTCAACATGTTTGTTGTTAACAATATGTTAGTGGTAGGTTAGAATTGACACTTTCAAGGATGATGACACTAACTGGTGGTGCTCTCTCTCTCTCTCTCTCTCTCTCTCTCTCCCTCTCTCTCTCTCTCTCTCTCTCTCTCCCTCTCTCTCTCTCTCTCTCTCTCTCTCCCTCTCTCTCCCCTCTCTCTCTCTCTCTCTCTCACTCTCTCTCTCTCACTCGCCATCTCTCTCTCTCTCTCTCTCTCTCTCTCTCTCTCTCTCTCTCTCTCTTTCATATGTTCATGTATCGACCCGATCTCGATCTCTCGAGATGATGATGGTTTTATATTGGTCGCATACGAGCAGGTGCACAGCACACACTCAACTAATATACTCGGTGTGATCGAGTGTCGTGTGTCTGTGTCCATTGAGCAGTGCATTGGTGTCGTCCAATTATTCCCGGTAGGTTAGTGTTCACTGCGCGCTGGCCAAATTGAATTTGTTATGCTTTGTTTGCTGCTCGAATTAGTGTTTTCTTTCTTTTTGTTTTTGGACGTCTTTGTTTCTGCTGCTTCTTCGTTTTATGCTTGTGGCTCGGTTTCGTTAAATTACCCAAAAAGAATGTATGATGAGAACTGAATGGACACGCTTGATGGCCACCATATACTTTGGTGGTAGTAATGCACCTTACTGGCCATTGTTTGCACACACACAGACTGGCAGTGGTCATTACTCGGTGGCGGTGCACAATCGAAATGGTAATTCGATTATGAGTCTGACCACACACACAGTCAACGAACGAAAGACCATCATTGGACAGTGTCGAATGGACACACAATTAGGATCACCATCATTTCACCTAGAGCGATAATCAATAAATGACTGTGCATTCGACTTGACTCGAACACAAATTGAGTTGTTTAAACAACAGTGCGAATAGACATGTAAAATATGCGATATGATATATGTCGGCACTGTCAACTTGGCAGGACGATCAGCCTAACTAGTTAGCCTTGCCATTGGATGGTGTATGTGCTGTATCAGATGTATAACTAACAGTACAGTACCAGTGCGTTCAAATCTCGATCATCTTGATTTGACTTTGACTCAATTTTGTCAATTTTGTCCGCCAACAAGCAGTCGGTCCGTCTACTAATTAAGTTCAATTTGCATATGCACAGGCCAACTGGGCGAACCATTTCGGCAGACCAATTTATATATATTTCCAAATACGATTAGTCGGTTGTGTGCGGCACAAGGTTGCAGACATTGGAAACGGTCTAATGCACGTTACCTTTGTATGAGTGGAGCACATCTCCAACAGAGTACTCTTTTTGCCCTCGACCTCTCAATCATTTACTTACTTTTAAATTTACCTTTACCTTTACATTGCCTTTACATTACCTTTACCTTTACCTACTGTTAACTAATTCATTTGGAATTAACTTCTTAGTGATCCTATTATTAGGCAACAAGGCAATAATAATAGAGAGTAAGGGGGAAGCCATATATTTATGCCGCACATTGGTCGGGTTTAAAGTATGTGCACATTGCTTTCTACTTTATGACATCCAGACAGACGGCCAACAAAACAAAACAAAACAAAAGCAAAACACAAAACAAAAAATACAAAACACAGACTCAATCATCAAAGTGCGACTCAATCAATTAGTGAGCACACACACACACACACACACACACACACACACACACACACACACACACACACACACACACACACACACACACACACACACACACACACACACACACACACACACACACACACACACACACACACACACACACACACACACACACACACACACACACACAAACCGACCAAAACAATGACCGACAACAACCTAACAATCAACAAAGTTGGTTCACCTTTTTGCACACAACACTCAACACCTATGAAAGGTTTATGTTATGTTATTATTGTGGTCTGTCGGTGGAAATGATGAGTGTACCGCAACAGAACGTAAAGGCCAACTAATTGCCACTAACACACAGACAGACCAACAATCAAGCACAAATGCAAATCAATGTAAATCATTAAGAGAGTGGAACACATTTTCGATAATAATGGCCACATAACCGACCGACCACCGACACAACCGACGCTCACTCAAACACAATCGTTGAGTTATTTATTGTGCGCAAGTAAAAATTCAAACAATAAAGACAAAAGACCACCAAAAACGGTCAAACTTGGCCATCATCATCATCATCATCGACATTCTATTCTTGGTTGATGATGGTCGATTTGTTGCGTTTCAATTCATCATCAACTCAGCTGCTGCTCCCCTTTTCATTGCACACACACACATTCCATAATAATAATAATAATAACCATAAAAAAACAAAAGCGCACAGTATAATATCATCATCGACTTAATACGATCGAACACACTTCGATGATTGGTCAATGATTGAACAAATGTGAGAACATAAGTGAAACTATAAATAAAGTAAACCCAAAAGCTTTAAATAAGTCTTAAAATGACTCTATTTTATGACTGCGACTTATAATTGTTCCTATTTGTGTCTGTCAAAAATCGTTTAATTAGTCATTCTAATCTTAAAAGCAATTGAGCACCAAAACATTGTTCAACCTGAGTGTGAACAATCTGAGAGTGCAATGTTTTCTTTTTCTTGTTCTTTATCTTCTTAAAACAGGAAACTGACAGACAAATTGCTTATTTTCACTCAACAAAACAAAACGCTCAATTAGACTTGATAAACGGTAGCATATAAAAAAATAGTGAGTAATTAGCTAATCAAAAATGTCCAAAAAGCTCATTAACTAATTGATTTGCATTTTTGTGTGCTTATTTGCAGGCCTTTGCGTATGACTAGTGGGCTTAGGGCTTTGAGTGGCAGGTTGATTTGATTTGGTCGATATATTATTATTATGGCATTTGCATTATTTCTATTATTAGCTCCCAATAGCAAAGCTCAAATGGACTATCAATAATGTGATTTGCACGCATTCGGCTTTTGGTTTTGACAGATTGTCACAATGTTGTTCAATCGATTGGCCAGAATGACTTGACTCGGCACCATTAATGTCTTGTTGGTGTGACAATTAATGTGTGTTTTGGTAACCTGAGAATAGAAACAAACAGATCCACACTGAACAAACATTGTCGCCTTCTTTACTCACACTGTCGGGTGTAATGACAAATTGTCATATATATTTCAAAATATCATTAATTCCACTCCGTAGATTTTCGGTGAGAACCAAAACCAAACGCACACAATACTTAACGAGAGAGGTGAAGAAGAGAAAGGTAGAGAGGTGTCCGTCTGACTAACTACTAACTTACACTTGCTCACATGTAGAATAGTGTGCCTGTGTGACTCAATAGTCAAAGTGATATATCTCATGTAACTTTTACTTGTGAACAAGAAAAATCGACAGACGAAGACGGTGACGGTGGTGGGTCCACTCCACTGGTTCGGGTGCGATCTTAAAAATGTGCCTGGTGCCTTTTGCCACTTGTCCAACAGCCCAAAAATAGTGCAAGTTGACTGTGCGTGCAGTATTTTCACACAGCAAATTGACTTGTTTGCAGTAGAAGTCAGTTCACTACTTTCGATGATCATCATCATATAAAGTATCTCTGCTCAATCTGCCCTTTCCTATCCGTCAGTCAGTCAGTGGGCACTTGTGCTGTCACTTGGCTTGTTAATCTTATTAACCGTAACTCGATGATGATTCTGCCTCTCTCTCTCTCTCTCTCTCTCTCTCTCTCTCTCTCTCTCTCTCTCTCTCTCTCCTTTCTCTCTCTCTCTCTCTCTCTCTCTCTCTCTCTCTCTCTCTCTCTCTCTCTCTCTCTCTCTCTCTCTCACTCTCTCTCTCTCTCTCTCTCTCTCTCTCTCTCTCTCTCTCTCTCTCTCTCTCTCTCTCTCTCTCTCTCTCTCTCTCTCTCTCTCTCTCTCTCTCTCTCTCTCTCTCTCTCTCTCTCTCTCTCTCTCTCTTGCACACACACATACACAGGCACACGGGCAAGTAATAATATAATTAGCTGTGTGTACTGTGTCACTCTGTTTGTCTTTGTGACTCTCGGTGATCAATCTAAATATATCGTAACTCAAGTAACCGAATAGATCATCTTCACCTATAATCTCTCGAGGCTCTACTACACCTGCGACACTGTCACTGTCATCTTGCTCTCTTTTATTATTGTCGGTGGTGGTGGTGGTGGTCATAGATTTGAGGGACGTGATTAGTCAAAGGATTCAAAGAAGAAAAGGAAAAAGAAAGAGAAATGGTAGATTGACTGAGTAACATGTAAAGTGACTGATGGTCGAGGCTATGAGCAATGGACCAGTGAGCTGATGGTGGCGGTCGCTTCTGTTTTCGCTTGCCTCTCTATTATGCCTGTATGGTTGTGTGTATTGACTCTTACTCTCAATGTGTTCAGTCTCACTCTCGAACAGTCAGACAGTGTCAGTGTGCCTTCGAGTTTGTGTAGTCGTGCAGGTGTGTTTGTTTGATTGTGGTCGAGGTGTTGGTTGGTTGGTTGTTTGTTGTCCGTCCATGAGATGTTCTTCTCTCTCACCTGTGGCCATTCCTCCGGTCAGTGCGCTATCGTCTCAGTCAAATATCGATCAAACCACTGTCGATCATCATCACTCGACTCTCACCACCACAACCACTCTACGACGATGGTCATCGATGACCGATCACATAAATCGACCACCGACCAGTGCACTGTAGTCACTGCTTCACCGATCATTGGTCACTTCGATTGATCGACGTTCACTTTTTGACTTGTTGTTTTGTTGTGTTGTTGTGTTGTTGTTCTGTTGTGTGTATTGTTGTGTTCGGTCTACAATGGCCACCTTTCACCACTATCATGTATTAATTGTCTGTGTGGGTGCCCTTCTCTACGGGGCCCAGTCACTGAACATTACCAGTCAAATCAAAATGCAAAATCTGTTATCAAAAGTCAAACTGCCCAACTTGTTTCGAATCAAACCAACCAACTCGACTTCCCAGCCGAGTCGGTCTCATTCCTTTCCTTCACTACTTTACAACCATCACCATCATCCAAAGTCATCATCATCGTTATCATCATCATCATCATTCAATTCAACCTCTGTTCGGCTCTCTCGTTTAAATTCTCATTTGAAACGGCTCAATTTGACAACTGTCGATCACCACCAGCACTCACCACCAATGGCCAAACGTCGTAATGGTGTGATCGTGTTTGCGCCACTATCAAACTACCAATCGAGTCACAAGCAGCATCAGCAGCAGCAGCCAATGTATCACTATCCAATGATGCAACCAATGATCATTGCCACCACGACCCATCTGTCCAACTCGCCCCAGGACTATCATCCCCGCTCAATGCCCTACCAACACCAAAACGCCTTTCAAGGTGTTGTGCAGGTGGTGGACGAAGCGACACCCTTCGCCAACTTTATTCGCCACCATCTCATGAATCCAGCCCATCTTGCATCACTACTTCAAATGGCCAAGTACGATAAGAAAGTTATTGTCCACCACATTGAACAGAAACCAAAGTACAGGCCAAAACCAAAGAAGGTCGAAAGGAAGAGGCAGCCGAAGAAGAAGAAAACGTACAGCGCCGAGAAGCCGTCCAAGTTTGATGATTTCAAGAAGGAGTTCTATGCAATCGATCCGTATGATTCTTTCTATTATGACCCAAAGAAGGACACCAAAATTGGCTCCAAAGCAGGACCAAAGTTGAATCCAGAGGATGTCAATGCGGCCATACTTGAGGCATTCAGTCCTGCATGGGCCGAGTCGATGCGTTACCCGTCAGTTGTGGCATTCGACGACAACCACGATATGAATATGTCAGCGAGTGCACTTTTCAACTCTCCAATGGCAAACGGTTTTCTCGATGGCAACTCTATGACTGCAGGGACAACAAACTCCTTCAAATGGTTTCACAACACTCGCAAGATGCATCCCACACTAATGTTGCCCACAGTGGCACCCACCGCTCAAACACCGTCACTGTTTTATCACTCTGAAGACGATTACTCAAATCCAATCTACCAGCAGATGCCCATTCTGACAAAGGACACGCGAATGAAGGAGGCACCGCCGATTGGACTGAATGTGCACAATGCCACCAATGTGTTGTATGTGGTGAAGATTGAGCCGAGAGTGGTGCAGCATTCGGTGCAGACGGATAGTGCAAACTATGGTTCACAGGTTAACAAACCATCCCAGTTACCAAGTAGCATTCAAGAAGTTAAAGCTAAACTAGCCACCCAATCGTACTCGCTTAACCCCGTGACCAGTACACCTCCAACAACCACTACCATTACCAGTATTACCACAGCGGCTACTCCACAACACATTCCACAACACATTCCACAACACATTCCACAACACAGTCCATCACAATCACAATCACAAAGACAAAGTCGTTACCAAAAGACACATTTCCGAACATTCAACACAAGTCCAACTCAACGAGTAGCCTCGACAACACTTCGACCAGTGCATTCATCCAGCCATCAGCGATTCAGGTCAATGGCAATGACAAACACAATGATGAACAACAACGATGATGAGGACGATAACATGTGGACATCATCGCGAATGACCATCACCAACGATCAACAAGATCTTGAAGCAATTCCATCCGTGACAGAATACTCGAGAGTACTACCACCGCCACCAAACTTTGTACAAACCCAAACGCACAGTCGAAAACGTCCATTCCTTCCCGAGTACCAAATTCCAAGTACACAACCCACAACCACAACAACAACTCAATCGAGCAACCATCACCATCGTTTTGGCTCAAACGACAATGTCAAACTGGTTCAAGTGGTCGCCCGAATGAATGTCAAACCAAACGAAGATGATGACCGAAATCGTGACCATGATGAGCGCAATGATGATGAACACGAAAACGAAAACGACGAACATTACAACGAAAGACAGGTCGTGACCATCAGTACACGTAAGCCCGAGATTTACTTTCCAAAACGAGGAATTGTGATCGATGACTATGTGGGCCTGGCCACTGATCCAATGTTCAATGTGGTGGATGGTCAAAGTTCGGTGAAACACAAGTTTCCTCACCACCAGTACAACAGCCAATCACTAAATCCAAAAGCCAAAGTTGAACCAACTCAACAGAAGTGGCAGAAAGTGGTGCCTACTTTGAGTCCACTTTATAAAGAACGAACACCTCGAACTACAACTCGTCGATCTAACATTATTCGAGTCTCAGCACCTCGATCTACCACCACAAGTCCCATACGCACCAGTACCAGTATGAACACTATTCTCACCACCAACAAACCCAAACGGAATGTATTCAAGTTTGACCTCAACAGTTCTTCTTCTTCTTTTGACCGTTCTAATGTCCAAAAGACATCAAAACGACAGCAAGTGAGAACAACCACACCAGTGCCACTTTCACCACAAGTGCCACCACCGCCCGAGTCACCATCATCCGAAACAACTAAACTAGCCCAAGTGTACAGTTTCATGTCGGAACGTACCAAACAGACGACCAACAAACTTGAGCCAACACGAAAAGCAGTAAAATCTGCGTCTAAGCAAACCAAATCGAGTACCGCCCAACGCTCATCATCATTATCATCATTCCCCAAGAAGAAAGAAGAAACAAATCGTCATCGATTTCAGTACCAAAGTACCACAACCAGCACCACAACGAAATCCCCAATTTTGGACAACGAAGTCGACAACAAGAAACGACACGAAAAGCGCGACTCAAAGAAACCAATGAGAACATCGTGCAAGAACAAAGGCCAAGGCTTTCACGCTGATCTGTGGAACAACTGCAAGGTAAGTCTCTCGGTAGTATCCCAAATCCACAAACTAATATACATTTGCATTACAATGTTAGACCTATTACCGATGTGATCAGGCAAACCGAGCCACCCGCCTCACCTGTCCACCTGGAACCAAATTTAGCCAAGGTATGTCATGCAAACTGTTCTAAATCTAAATCTCATTCATTAATACGTAATTTGATTTGCTTTACCAAACAAACAGCGAAACAAGTGTGCGACTTTTCGCGAGATGTTCGATGTCCGTAAGCATGCTTCAAACTTGTACAAATCTTCAATCATTCACTCAATCAACTTCATCATCATCATCATCTCTCACTGTATTATACCAATCCATCTAGTCATCCTTCATCACATCACTTTTTTACACCTTAATCATCCTTTATCAGATTAACAATAATCATCAGTAAAATGATCAATCAAACTTATTACACAAATCAAATCAGTACCAAACACAATACTCATGACAGTAATGCAATTGATCGATTGATGAATGTCACTTGAACTCATGTAAACTCGTTCACTCACTCATTCTAATTAAGCCACCTCAAATGAAAAGCCAAATTTACATCTAACTTAAAGACTAAAATATATAATAACCAAATACTAAATTAGAATTACACTAAACAGATCAACCCACTCTCTCTCTCTCTCTCTCTCTCTCTCTCTCTCTCTCTCTCTCTCTCTCTCTCTCTCTCTCTCTCTCCTCTCTCTCTCTCTCTCTCCCTCTCTCTCTCTCGCCCTCTCTCTCTCGCCCTCTCTCTCTCTCTCTCTCTCTCTCTCTCTCTCTCTCTCTCTCTCTCTCTCTCTCTCTCTCTCTCTCTCACTCTGTCAATCGATAAATCGATCAATCAGTTCGAAATACAAATTGTCCTCCAATTAAAGGAGAAACGGGCATTTTGATGACTTTTCCAACATCTAGAGACCGCCACTGACGAACTGCGAATCTACTACATTTGTATTTGATTTATTAATAATTTGCCTTAATAAAACGACAAATGTCAAACTGAGTAACAACAACAACAACAACCACAAATAAAAAAATTATTAAAGTCGAACTGTCAATCAAACGGACTTTTCTAGGTAATTTTGTGCTTTCGAAATCTAAATCTAGGAACAACAACATCTGTATACTGTTTTAATATAAATCCAATTCGCTTCACTGCAAATGACAGTACATTACACATTTGGTGCTCTCTGGAGAGAGTTTGCCAAATTGGTTTTATATTCCGAGCTTCTTGTTTCGTTTGGTTTTGTTTTGGTTTTGTTGTTAGTCTGTCAAATCAATCGAAGCCATTCGAAACTTTCTGTGCACACGAATACTATTTAATTTCGATTTCATCTGGTTCATCTCGTTTTCGATTGCCTAATCACTAACTCTATTCAACTCTAGATTTCGTACGACTTTGATTAAATTCTCGAGTTTATTCGTTTTATTACTTCTGAATTGCCAATCACTTTGATGGCTTCTTCACTTGAGTTCACTTTCTCTCATTCTGGGACTACTGTGCCATCTGTGCTCTCTATATTAGCAAAAAGTGACTGTAATAAACAGCAATTGACGTGCCAAATCCCAAGACCATGATTATGAAAAGTTGTGTGTGGCTGGTTTAATAGTGGCCCAATTGGATATCTCTCTGTTTGTGTGTTTAGTCTATTACTATTACCCCTACTGTGTAATGAGACAGTAGAGACGAGCCATTAAGACTAAGCGAAAAATGAGAAGCTGAGTGTCTCATACTGTGCTTCGGCCAGAGTATGTTCAGTCTAGAAGACCTTGACCGAATGCCATTGCTGTTCAGGCTGTGTGCATCCGTGTGCTGTGCTGTGTGTGCATGGAGTGCGAACTGTACAATCGAACAGGACGAGAACAAGCGAGACTGAATGTGCACGATCGTTTGCCCGTACGGCAAAACGAGTCGACAAGCAGCAGCAGCCATCCAACCGGCCAGCTAAACCATCATCCTGTGTGCCAGCAGGCAGCAGCATCTCAACTCTAATCGGCCAATGAACAAAACAAAAGAAGCCTCACAGCAAGCAAGCAGCCATACAACCACCGAGAGAACACTCTCTCGCAAAACAACAACAACAACAGTAACAGCAAATCTCAACTAATGAGCCAAACTTCCAAGTCTAAGTTGTAATAGTTTAGATTTAGTGAGGCGATACGAACGAGTCCAGTCTCACTGCCGTGCACTGTGAGGGAGTGAGTGTAAGTACCGATCGAACGGCAAATCGGCACTCTCGCATCAATCGATCGATACATTGCATTAATTGGACTTGAGAGAGAGAGAGAGAGAGAGAGAGAGAGAGAGAGAGAGAGAGGGAGAGAGAGCTATGGAGAGAGGGAGAGGGAGTCTGAGAGAGTCTGAGAGAGTCTGAGAGAGAGAGAGGGAGTCTGAGAAAGTCTGAGAGAGTCTGAGAGAGTCTGAGAGAGAGAGAGAGAGAGAGAGAGAGAGGGGAGAGAGAGAGAGAGAGAGAGAGAGAGAGAGAGAGAGAGAGAGAGAGAGAGAGAGAGAGAAAGAGAGAGAGAGAGAGAGAGAGAGAGAGAGATCACTGCACTGACGATCCAGGCAGGCACCGTAACTAGTGCAGAGTGCACGTGTAGCAAAATGAGCTTTGCACTCAAACGGGCAGCTCAACATCAGGACAATTATTGCATTAATGCATTATTGCCAATACTATTGATTCAATAAATGAAAGGTGGTACATGTTTCAGGTGTACATGTCCACTGGACAGTTGTGGGGTAATGCTAATCCTTTAATGGAACCCAAGTAAGCCACTAATGGACCGTGGTCAGTGCAGTGGCCACTATTGACACAGTACATTATTAATGCATGTGTGCATTTCAGTGTGCGCCATTAACTGACTCTCTCTCTCTCTCTCTCTCTCTCTCTCTCTCTCTCTCTCTCTCTCTCTCCTTACTGACCACCATCGCACACCATTGTAATCACCTTTCCCCTTCACATGAGCGAGTTTCGCGTATTATGAGCCTCTGTGCCTCTGTGCCTCTGTGTATGTGCTACGTGACAAGCTCCATACACGCTCGAATTGATTTCAAACATCATTGAGGTTGACACTCAACTTAACTAAACTGGACTGGACGCTGTTTGTTTGTCACATTCGCGTCCTCAAGTTGTTGATGTGTTCATTGCGAAATGTCACTCAATTTACAATTCAAATGACTGGCCCTTTCTATATCATTTAGAGTAATATTAACAGTCAAACGCGCGCAAATGTACAAAGAACGCAGTGTGCTGAAGTTCATCACATTTGATCAAGGAATGGAATACTTTGAACGGCGGCCATCTCAGATTACTGTATTCGATGTGCAATGTGCAATGCAATGCAACTCATTCACCATATGGTGACATCGACTCTAAATGACTTATTATGATTATTTTTGCGGGGCAGCTATTCCTGAGTCTGTCATTTCGTTTGGCGCCCACGCCATCACCATCAATACACATTCAAAAGTACAGAAAAAATATGTGTCCGAGTAGAAGTAGAAAAGCAGCAGCACCCTGTACTACGACGAGTTCACTCTGTACGGGCAGGACAGGACAGCAGGACAGGCATCAGCATCGCCATCATCATGTGCCCCGATCGACTATGTGTGTTTGGTGTGTTGTGTTGGTTGTGTGCTGGCTTTGTGTTTCTGCAGCGCATGTTCGTATCCGCACACACACACACACACACACACATACATTAGCACACACATAATTCATTGCATGCGTGACTCAGTTTGGCTGTATGTTGTCATCCCCCACTGCCATTGCCTTTCTCCCCCTCTTCTTTCTTCTCTCGCTCTCTTCTCGTTTGTGCACTGTCCTTTCTGTGTGTTTTTGCCTCTTCTGGATCGCCTTGTGTGCGATCGCTAGCGAGTGCTGCGAGCCTCGATGTGCGCCTTCCTTTCGAGCTCCTTTCTAGCTAACTAAGCACACACTCTGCACGACTCTATGTATGTATATGCTTTCTTTCGTTCGTTCTTTCTATCTTTCTCTGTATGAGTGTGTGTGTATGTGTGAGTGCGTTATCTAAATGACGCAACTGAAAGAAAGAAACTCGGACATTGGAAGCGAGACGACGAGAGATTCTGTGTGTACTGTGCACTGTGCATGAACGATTAGATGACTTGGCTCCAGGCTCGTATCATACTACGAATAGAGTGCAAACACTGTGACTGTACTATTGCCAGTACTACCCATCAGCAGCATCACCAGCAGCCCTACAATCATCATCGAGCGAGCACCACTGCAACAGCAACATCATCACCAACACCAAAACAAACCAATCTCGCCTTGAAATTGGTCCACTCTCCACTTCGAGTCGACTCAATCTGACAGTCAGTCTGAGTCACCCCGAATGAGAGAGAGAGAGAGAGTACTCTCATTACTTACGTACGCTGCATAGTACTGCACTCTCGCTACCAATCATCCTTCCATCCATCCATCAGTCAGCTCAGGACAGTTCACCTCTGGACCACGGTAATTCTGTTGCATCCGTAAGTGAGTAGGAATCGAGCGCGTTGATACGAAGAAGAAGCCACACGAGACACAAACACCAGAACGAAGACAGATCTCTATCTCGTTCGTTCGTTCGCTCTCTGTGTCAAATGGCCAACTGGCAGAAGTGAATGACTTTACCACCACCAGTGACTTGACTGTGCACACTCGATCACTGCCCTACTCGGTTGTGTGTGTGTGTGTGTCTGTGCTTGCATTTGTTATTTTTGGCTAAGTTCGACTTTAGACCTTTCAACCTCTCTCGCCCCCAACACCAACCAACCAACCAACCAACACCAACCACTTCCACAAGCAGCAATTTCCAAATGAAGCAATAGAACATAGAACACAGTAGAGAACAGATGCACTAATCACTCGCTCGTACAGTACATTCCGTTGTGAGGCAAACCGAACTGCTAATCGTTCTCGACTTGCACAACCCAAAACCGAACACAGTGAACAGTTATCTTGATGACTGAGTTTGCATCACCATCAGTACCGAACACACATCGAACACAAACTGAACCCGTATCCCATCACTGTCCTTATCAACACTGCTATCAATCGTCACCATTCCAACCTTATCAACTATCGCACTCTTATCGTAAAAAGGTATCAATTTATATCTGCGCTTTGCACACAACATTACATGTATACGAATGTATTATCGCATATTAAATTCGATGATGCTGCACAGTTGGTTGTGTGAATGAGCCCGCTCATATCGCATTGAACACGAATGTATGTTGTTCAGAAAGTGAATGAATGCACAAATATGCGAACAGACATTGCGATTTGCTGAATCATGTTGAATTCAAATGTTGCGTCATGTCAACCGAATAGCTAATTGGTTAGTCAGTGATGATGGATTTATGATGATGTTGTTGGTGTACTGCGTGTTGCTGCTGTTACGTTTGCTTGTTAATCAATCGATTAGGGTTTAGTTTAGTTGCTCTTCGTTTAGAGAGTTGGAGAGAGTTGGAGAGAGTTGGAGAGAGTTGGAGAGAGAGGGAGAGAGAGAGAGAGAGAGAGAGAGAGAGAGAGAGAGAGAGAGAGGGCGAGAGAGAGAGAGAGAGAGAAGGTGAGGGTGAGAGAGAAGGTGAGGGTGAGAGAGAGAGGGCGAGAGAGAAGGCGAGAGAGAGAGGGAGAGAGAGAGAGTGGGAGCGAGAAGGCGAGGGTGAGAGAGAGAGTGAGAGCGAGAAGGCGAGGGTGAGAGAGAGAGAGAGAGAGAGGGCGAGAGAGAGGGCGAGAGAGAGAGAGAGAGAGAGAGAGAGAGAGAGAGAGAGCGAGAGAGAGAGAGAGAGAGAGAGAGAGAGAGAGAGAGAGAGAGAGAGAGAGGGAGTTGGAGAGTTGATGAGTTGGAGAGAGTTGGAGAGAGTTGGAGAGAGAGAGAGAGAGAGAGAGAGAGAGAGAGAGAGAGAGAGCGAGGAACCCACATGCAAACAAACCCAAACATACACTTCAAATGCACTTCCGTGAGAATATTGGCCACATGACACACCGATCGATCGATGATATGTTCATTATATTCCACGACCGTCCGTCTTTTAGTGCACACGCCGTAAATAGATCGATTCAGACAGTTATATATTTAGAATACTACTTTTGGGTGTGTGAACGTTTGTGTGTTTACGTTATGGAGAGACTTTTGGTGAAGTATGTTCGTTTAGTAGTAGTTGTAGTCTCGTGTCAATTAATTAGCGCGGATTTTGTTTAATTTAGGCTGGATCAATTGGAGTACATACACACTTCAATTGACACGGGTGAATGGTCCATTTAGCGCTAATTACAACTGCAGCTGTTTGTACTGTTTGTACTACTAGTACAGAGTGTCTCGAATGTACATTGTGTCACACACGGACACAAGATCCTTCTTTTGAAACATCCGGTACGTTAGTCATTAATAGTGCACAATCATTGAACCACTCATTGTGTATATTTGTTGTATTACTTTTAATTGTAGTTTTAGTTGCTGTTGTTGCTGTTGCTGCTTTGTTGATTGATTGATTGTTGTCACGTTTGTCTCATTTGGTGTGATATTATACATTCTGTGTGTGATTGGCAAATATATTGAACAGTCACTCTGTGTCTGTCTGTTTTGTTGTGTTGTGTGCCTGGTTTGTTGTCGAGCTTGTGGTTATCGCTTTGTTGGTTGGTGTGTTCTCACCACCCGAAATCACCAACCGCCATCATCGATTTGGTGTTGCTATTTGGTTTGGTTAGGTGCTGTCGATGTTGTTGATGTGCTGATTTTGTCACTCACTTCTTGACTACTGTAAGAGGCTACCTAGTTACTGATGTGTATGCGCTCATAGTAGTGTAGTCTTGTTTATTATAAGTTAGCTGTGTCTTGCGCCAAGTAGGCAAAAGTGGTGCACGCACAAAATGTTGCCATTGCGTACGTGCGAGCTTTGTATAGCGATCGATCAAATGATGTGCACCAATGTTTCACAGTGTGACAGAGGACAAGACAAGACAGAGGACAGGACAAGACGAGCATCTGCCAGCACCGAAACGACCGCTCTAATCTAATCAGTTCTGGTTAAGGTTCTGGTTTCTCTGTGTATTGGTCAATTTGCTCCGTTTTGCTTGGTGGATTGATTGTCTCTGGTGTGCCTGTCAGTGTCCCATTACGTTTTGTGGCCATTTCATCAGAGTGCCAATCTACACGTCCACCTTAGTTTGGTTGTGTTGTGTTGTTATCTCAAGTTCTAAGCATTTCTCTCTTACTTTCTTTCTCCTCTTATCAGGCAACCAGCTGCTCACCTTCAACCAATCGGCAGTCAGTCAGTCAGACTATGCTGCATCGCGATCTACTAAAAAGGAACATCAACTCGCATTACTTGTCTACAGTTACATTCACCGACACAGCAAGCTTGTTGTTGTTGTTGTTATTTTAGTGTTGCTGTACTTCTCGTTCACAGTGAGACAGTGCATTACTACAGACATTTTGTCATCTTTGCATCATCATCATAATCATCTAGCCACGGCAACATACTGCACTTGTCAGTGATCACAGACCGTTTATGCCGCTTGTCTCCGGTTGATGATTGTTAAGTTCTGTTGTCTCCGCTAAAGTTTCCACTCAGTTGAGACAGACAGAGAGGCAGATCATCATGGAGAATCCACAAGACAAGGCGCAACGCGAAGTCGATGACCAGGCGCGGCCTTCGGCTCCCGCACTCGAAGATGAACAAGCAAATACTTCTTCTTCAGCACACAAACTTGAGAATCTGAAAATGACTCAAGTCAAGGCGGGCCACAGCAAGGCCAATGCCGAGCCACACAACGAGTGGACAGTGGTCTACTCGGACTCGAATTCGTCTGTACTCTCGGGTGTTGAGGATGACGAAGAGGAGGTAAGTCAAGTTAGTCATTTTGAACCAACTCGAATGCCATGATTCTAATGCATTTTATCAAATGTTGTTTGTGTGTATAGAACATTGACATCTCCGTTGTTGATGAGGAGATCATCGAAAAAGACGGAGAAGAAGAGTACGAAGATGAAGGTGATGAAGAGATGGATGAATTCGAAGATGATGAAGAAGAGGCTGAGGTTCCTAAACAGAACGAGGCCTTTGTCAATGCTGACTTGCCTGTGTTGAAGAAACTGGACGAAATCAACATTGGCGGCGGTATTGGTGAGTCCACTTTTCAGATTTGGGAACAGTCTGTGGACTCGACCACTGCTGACTGGATCAAGCCGCTGCTTGTCTCCAAATTGGGTGGTGATCCTGGTGAGAGTCCACCATCGCCACCGCCGTCTTTCGCGGACAACGAGTACGAGTCCTCGGACATTGACATCATCAACGACGACGAGGACTACGGGCCGGGAGGCATGATGATGGCCGACGATGCTTCGATTCTGTCAATGTCCATGAGTTCGGTCATTTCACAGTCGACCAATTTGAGTTTCTTGCGAGAGCAGTATCTGCAGGCTCACCTGTCGAAGCAGGCCAACAACCGACGCGGTCTCACTTTCAAGTACTTCTCCACCAAGGACAGTGCAAGCAATGAGGCTTCCGATGATGAGGTCTCGTCTGACCAACAGTAAGTTCGATCGACCTTTTTGGTAGTTATTCGAACAGACTAACATGACTTGTTCACTTTACAGGTTCGATCCAGCTGCCCTGAGCAAAGTGGCTCGCATTCGAGCCTACGTGCACACTCCCAACACAGGACTCAATGGCAAGTTGAATCTGATTTTGATTTTGACTGTCGCGGCTGTGGTCGGCCTGGGCATTGGTCACTTCATTGGCTGGTCCAATCAGTGGCGCCAACAGAAGCAACTGTCCATGGGACAGGTGATCAAGTTGAAACAGCTACAGGACGATCTGCTCGTGTGCATGAAGAGTCAGGACATTGGTGGCTCACTGAATGACGAATCAGGCCAATATGTTCAGGATCACTACAAGGTAAGGATCACTCTCACCCTCTCTCTCGCCCTCTCTCTCGCCCTCTCTCTCTCTCTCTCTCTCTCTCTCTCTCTCTCTCTCTCTCTCTCTCTCTCCTCGCTCTCTCTCTCTCCTCCCTCTCTCGCCCTCCCTCGCCTTTTCTCACTCACCCACTCACTCACTCACTCACTCGCAGGTCTGTCTCCGCGACTCGGACTACTGGAAGGAGCGCATCGAGACGCTCTTCAACGAGAACAAGGGCCTGATTGAGCTGTTTCAGCGCACCCAGAAGCACTTTCGCGAGAATGGCGACCACGCCAAGGTGATCGAGGAGCACGAGTGCGTGAACAAGACCACCAGTGAGGAGTTTCACAAGTTGAAACTCAATCTACTGGTCAACCAGATGGAGCACTTCAAACTGTTGGAAGTGTTGGAGGAGGTCAAAGAGGAGAACGAAGACCTGAAGAAGAAGTTGGTCGAAGAGGAGGAGGACGACCAAGAGCTGGAGCAGACTTGGGGCAATCGAGTTGCGGTGCTGCAGACGGAGAACGAAGAGTTGCGCAAGACGATTGTCGATGACGACGCGGAGGACATGAAGGTACTGGGTGCACTGAAGGACAAGATCGACGCGATCAATCGAGAGAACGTCGAGTTGCGTAACATTATCGAACAGTTGGAGAAGCAGATGATTGGCGTGACAATGGACTCCACTGCCAAGTGGAACACCAAACCAAGCCACAATCGAGGCACACAGCCATCGGCGAATGTGCCCGTGGACGGTGATGGTCAGTCTGGCTACATTGTTCGGTACAATGCACTGCGTGATCGTATCAACCAGATGATGTCGGAGAACGAAGAACTGAAGGCCAAGATTGCGCGCTATCGGTGGACTTCGACCGCGAATCACCAAAAGAAGGGTGACGGTGAGGAGGAGGGGAACAGCCGCAACGATGATAACGAGAGAAACGGAAAGTTTGATAAGAAGGGACACAAGCAACACGACGATGAGGACGAACGCAAGATGGCCATCATGAAGGCCAAGATCACCGTTCTGCACCATCAACTGCAGATCGAACAGAACGAGTCGAAGCGGTGGAAGGAAAAGTTTGACTCACTGCTCAAGAAGATGAACCAAATGAACGAAAAGGTGAACAAACAAGAGGAACAGAAGAAGAAGTACCAACGAGATGAGGACGACGATGATGACTCGTCGAGTGATGAGTCGGACGATGAGGACGACGAAGACTACGAAGAGGAGCGACAACACAAAAAGTCCAAGAGTCCAGGCAACAAAAAGGACAACCAGCACAAGTACAAGAGCAAGTGGGACTCGTTCCACTCGAAGTGGCACCAAAAGTTTGAGTCAATCTCGAGTCGTAGCAAAAAGTTTCTCAACTCGTTCTATGAGAAGATGCGCAGCAAGTGGAACAAGTTCCACAAGAAGTACAGCAAGGTCTACACAAGCAAAAGTGGTGGTGGTGCAAGTGAGCATGGACCGGACGCTGCTGCTGGTGCTGCACCGCTCAACGGCGACAAGTTGATCAAGTTTGGCCAATTCCTCGAGAATGCCATTGAGAATGTGCACAACTTCAGTGAGTCTCTGTTCCACAAGGGAATGCGCAGTGAGGTGGTCACCTATCTCACGGACCGAATGAGCGACTTTACTACGTTGCTCGAAAAGAATCTCAATTTCAATCGAAAGACGTTTGCGGCCCACAAGCAGCAGCAGCACCACCAAGCTCGATCACCACCAACCACTGGGGACGAACAGAAAATGTATTACCCGCCGCAACAGTCCGACTGTGAAGAGCAATCGGATGGAGCGAGTCATTCGGAGTGGAGTGGCGCTGAACACGACCAAATGGAAGATGAAGAGTTGGCGCAAGAGGACCTGTCCTATGAAGAGCAACAACATCACGAAGATGGCAACTCAATTCCGCCATCACCACCGCCACCATATCCTGCGATGAACAGACGAGCTGACTGGGCTCGAGCGAGCCGTCAGGCACATCAGGCGGGACACAAACAGAGCGAGGAGGACAAACGAAATTGGTTGGCCGAGCGTGCCAAGGCACGTGAGAAGTATCGCCGACTTCGTTATCAGGCCAACTTTATGAACTGAGTTGAGCAGACACACTCGTGATCATCAATGTTTCCAGTCATCCTCAAGCTCATTCACACAGAGACACAAACACAAACACAGACAGGAACACATTGCACACTCAGCTCGTTATGCTATTAACCAATTGCCATATGCATCGCACACATTTTAGACAAACACGCTCCAATTGAAGCAATCACAGTGGCCAGTCCCGAACATTCATTCGGTGGTGGACCATTCTTTCTATTCCCTGAATTACGACTCAAGGCACACTCAAACCCGTGGCCCAACTCACTATTCACTACACACCAGACAGTCTTCACACGCACTCATAAACGATTTCATTTTGATTGTTATGTTCAGACATTTGCTTTGTTTTGTTATGTTCAGACCTTGTTCAGACATTTGTTCGAACCTTGTTCAGACCTTGTTCAGACCTTGTTCAGACCTTGTTCAGACCTTGTTCAGACATTTGTTCGAACCTTGTTCAGACACATTTTGTTCATCATTCATGACGTTATATGTCCATTGGACGCGCGCTCCAGTTGTGCATTTTCTTGTAGCGAACTCATCCCTTGCACACACACCCAAACCCATACACGCATCCATTTACCTTACATTTACCTTTATTATATTTTGTGTTATTTTATGTGATATATATCCACACAACATGGCAAGTTGTTGTTTGGCTTGTTCTTATCGCACAATCTCATCAACAGAAACAACGCGAAACAGTCAAACTAGTACAACAAACCCTCGACGCCACTAGCCACTACACACTCCACAACACCAACAACAGCTCAAACTATACAGACACGAGCTCAACTCCAACTATACGAACTATTCGAGTATTAACTAAACCAATCAGCTGAATATCAATCAGATCGAGGTTGAGGTTGCCATCATCATTCTCTTTAACGAAAGCATCTATTTTTGTCTTCAAACCTAACTAATCCCATTTACGCATTCATTTAGCTTCATATGACTAATCTCATCAAATAAAGCTTCTTTATCTATCTTCTTCTGCATTCTTCTCCGAGTGTTCCAAATCCCGTTTTGCTCCAAAGCCTCTCCCTTGTTGTTTTGACTTTTGTTCTCTCTCTCTCCTTCTTTTTAAATCTAATTCCATCTTGTCTGTATCCATTTGATTTGATTTGATTTGTCTCTCTGAGTTTGTGTGTCTGTGAGTGTACTGTCACAGCAGCAGGTCGCACTTAATATCACCAAAATAGATCACCCACTCTCTCATCTCGTTATTATGTTACGTCATTCTGAGCACGTCATTGACGTCATGCACGTCATTCAAGTCCAGAATCTAATCAAATGAGAGTGCAGTGTGTGTGGAGTTTTATTGATTAGACTTGACAGACTTTAAGACACTTTAGTTTGTCATGTCGGTACAAAGACACACGAACAACAATCAACACTTCGATGGCCATCAACAAATGACGTTATCTCCTCCTCCTTCTTCCTCCTCCTCCTCCTGTTATCGATTGATCTATCAACCACTACATCGAACACACCAACAACACACAGAATCATCATTCTATTTTAACGCATTCATAATCGAATATTATATTATATATTACTAAAATAATAACATTAATGTTAATGTATATCAATAAAATTGATTATTATATAAAGTATAATTAAGATAATAAAGTTTGACAAAAAAATACATGATTATTAATTGAGAATGTGTGTTGTGTGTTTGGGTTTGTGTGTTTGAATTTGTTTGTTGTGTCTTTGTGTTGTGTTCGATTATTGACTTAGCACGCAAGTCGAGAGCAGAGATTGTCTCCCTTTTCGGTTCGTTCCTCGAGCTTCGCAATACGCGAACCAAATTGAATTGCCCGTTTGAGATGTTGCGAAGTGGCGCGCAGTCCGAGTCGATGAGCCAACAGTCGCAGCAGCAACTTCTCGCCCTTGCTTCGCTCGAGATTGAGATTACACTTGTGCCAGACGGGCAGACTGTTCAGGTAGTTGATGACTGACTCGTCGAGGAAGGGCGACCGGGCCTCGATGCCGTGATCCGCTGTCACTCGGTCATCCCGACCCAGGTTGCGACTAGAGATGCGCTCCACGTCGGTGGCGATTTCACCCAACAGTCCCTTCCAGCCATGATAGATGAATGCCTTCCGGTGGCGAGAGTAGCCAGCCAACTGTTCGTCTGCGCCCATTCCAAGTAACACCACACGGGCACGGGTTTGGCACGTAAACGAGGTGATCTCGCCCGGTTCCTGCATGAGCAGACCCTTGCCTCGAGTGGCAAACCACACGGCACAGCCAATGCTGTCGTCCAACACCGTCTGAGAGGGCTTCACCAGAAAGCGAATGTGCTTCGATCGATACGACTCGAGTTCCTCCTTGCTAATGTGGATCGAAACAAAGTTCCACTTACGATTGGGCCGCAGGACACGCAACTCTTCCCAAGCCCGTAGGCCAGTCTCCCGGTCAGGGGCGTCATTGTTGAAGGCCACATTGAGCAGATCGATGGGCAGATGACCAGGCACGAACTTGTCCGCCAGCAGAGCCAACACGGTCGAGTCGATGCCACCACTGAACAAAATTGCGGTCGAGGCGTGACTACACTCGCGGAAAGTGATGCCATTGATGGTGTTCGAGGGCCCAGCGCGCATTTCATCCTCCGAGTCGGACGAGTACGACCGGTCCGAGCCCAGTCCACGTTCGTTATGTTTCACATAGCGAGCGAAACACTTTCGGCACACATTGTGGTGATTGCCACAGCGGACTTGCACTGCATGGGACAGCTTCTCGTAAAAGGCGTCAATGACCGACTGCGGAATGGAGGTGTCCACATCTTCACCCGAGACCAGTGCCTGTGCGGTGGCCTCATCGGGCACCGTGTTGTTCAGTGGAACGGTGATTGGCGAGTCGAGTTGCAGTGAGCCAGACAGATTGCTCATTGGCTGACCGGAGATCGATCTGTTCCAGGAGAAGTGACGCACATTCGAGATCACATCGGACAGATTGTTGTGGGCGCCAAACTCAAAGCAATAGACACCGTAAGTGGGTATCTCTTCAAAGACAAACTCGGCTGGATTCAACTTGCAAGAGAGTGGGTTCGCAGTGGACGGGTCTTCGGGTGGAGAGTACACGTGCGAGACAGAGGACACCACCAAAATCTGGTCACGACTGTATGGAGAGAGAGAGAGAGAGAGAGAGAGAGAGAGAGAGAGAGAGAGAGAGAGAGAGAGAGAGAGAGAGAGAGAGAGAGAGAGAGAGAGAGAGAGAGAGAGAGAGCGAGAGAGAGAGAGAGAGAGAGAGAGAGAGAGAGAGAGAGAGGGAGAGAGAGGGAAAGAGGGAGAGAGAGAGAGGGAGAGAGAGAGAGAGAGAGAGAGAGAGAGAGAGAGAGAGAGAGAGAGAGAGAGGGAGAGAGGGGAGAGAGAGAGAGAGGGAGAGAGGGAGAGAGAGAGAGAGAGAGAGAAGGAGAGAGGGAGAGAGAGAGAGAGAGAGAGAGAGAGAGAGAGAGAGAGAGAGAGAGAGAGAGAGAGAGAGCACAAACCATCAATTAGTATCAGTACAAACTTGTCATTAAGTTAACTCACTTGTTAGTATTCCAGCACAAACTCCTCCGTCCCAGAATGTCACGCCCAATCCAAAGTCGCTTGGCACGATTATCCCAAAAAGTGAACGCCCAAGGTCCCTGAATGGAGCCCACCACAGCCAGAAAGTCATCAATCTCTTCGGCCTTGTTCAGTGCCTCCAGAAGCTGCTCAGTGTCCGACTGTTGTGGATTGAGTTTCTCGTTGAATCCGCCAAAGATTTGACCGTTCCACTGGAGGATGGAGCCCGAGTCATCGTGCACCACGGGCTGGTTACACACAAAGGTGCCACGCAACTGCAGAACCGAAGAGAGAAGAGTGAATTGGGCGACTGGCGAGCCTTCGGCGTTGCCAAACTTGTGGCTCAGGGTGAGCTTCTCAAAGTGGTCCGGACCTCGACGGGACAAAAAGTAGTGGATTGTCTCATTCTTTAGTATCTATTGACGCGAAATTATGTTAATTAAGCAAAAAGGTACAAACCAGAACAGAACACAACAAACCTCCTTGCTGACTGCCGCGTTCGATTGATCACAGACGCAAAGAAAGATGCCACACATGATGAGGTTGATGATGAAGAATAAAGGGACGAAGTAAAGGGAGACGGTCGACTGTCAGTGATGATGTGATGACTGCAACTGATCTAAAAGAAGAACGATCAGTACGAAAAGTACATACATTGACGAATTGAGCGACAATTCGAGTTTGAGAGAGGCATCGCAACGCAAAATGACCGAACACAAACAACAACAACACAGACACACAAACTGGTCGAACTGCCATGTGCACAGTTCGTGTGCAACACTAAAACGCTAATCGAAGCAACTTTGTGCAAATATAAATAAAGCTACAGCCAACAGTTCAATAAATAAGTGATATCAGACGCATCAATGCACAAACGTCGAGAGATTGCAAAACTTGTCAAACACAAGACGTAACATGAGACATCTCATCTCAATCAATCAACAATCATGCAACCTTGCACAGTGCAACTGAACAAACACTACACTACACTACACTACACTACACTAGGGTTAGTATTGTGAATGAGTATTGAATTACAACACTCGCACAAACAGTGCACACAGGTACAAATTCCTAGTGTTGGAGAGATGGCGGTTCGAGATACAAAAGCCAAAACGCGCGTTCAATAAGTCAACAGACAACATAGATCACTTGCATTGCACGTGACACATACCTGACGGAATATGTTACGTGACTATTCAGATACTGTCAACTCAGGCCACTCAAAAGTTGAAATGGAAAATCAAAATAAATAAATAAAATAATCAAACGAGTTTAGTATTAAGAGAAACTAGTTTGAAGGGTTTGATGTGTGAGGATGTCGCGCACTGTGAGTGAGTGATGATGATGATCGGTTCGGTCGGTCGAGTGACAGAGGACTTGTCACCATACATTGGACGTCGCTTAAATACTGTTCGGGAGCGGTGGTGGGTTGGTGATGATGATGGACACTCAAACCGATTGCTTCATGTTTGCTCGAGAGATGAGATAACACTGCAGACTGACTTAACTGAGTGGAGAAGCAGTGACAAGGCTCTCTCTCTCTCTCTCTCTCTCTCTCTCTCTCTCTCTCTCTCTCTCTCTCTCTCTCTCTCTCTCTCTCTCTCTCTCTCTCTCTCTCTCTCTCTCTCTCTCTCTCTCCTCTCCTCTCTCCCTACAGGCCACAAGCAAGACACGAGTGGACCAACTGATCAAGTCAATCAAGTGAATGGACACTTGCCAATTGGGTTTGTGCTTGTTTGATTCCATTACACACAAACCAAACACAACCAGAATGGTCTCCACTAACCAGCCAAATAGTTCCACGACACAAACCAAACCAAACACCCAAACCAGAAAAGCAACATTCAACTTATCGTTTTCGCATAAAGCAAACAAACTTTCCACGGTTGATTGGCCAACGTGTACACCATCATCATCGATCGGATCGGATCGGGTGTGAGTGAGAGAGTGAGTGAGTGATTCAGTCTGTGTGTAGGCCTACTACTGATAAGGACCAAAGACTGAAGAGTTTGTGTGTGATAATAATAGATTGTGTATAGTGTAGTGGCTAGTATATTTAGCAGTGCGCTATGTTTAGAGCGCGTTCGGTTCGGGCAAAGCGCGCCATGTCTTGTCAGTCATCAATTGGCCAGTGCAAAGGTTAGACCAATTCATAGACCACAACCATAGAGGGATAGAGAGGTCAATGGATGACAAAGCGCGTTCTCGGTGAAAGAATATATACGTCAAACACGTAAAACTAATCGAGACACTTAAAATATATATAAACGATGATATTATTAACAAGAACAGAACAAGAAGATAAGATCGGACTCGTTTGACAAAATGAGTAAGAGGAGTATCTTATGACAAGACTAGATGAGAGCGAATGAACGTGAAGTGACGTGAGTGCGGCAAAGAGATCGTGCAGAGGCATCGATTACATTACACATTAGATAGATATGAATGTGTATGATCGGGCAGACTACATCTGCACTACCCACCCCCCTTCAACTTCCTGGGTGAAAGCGCCCGCACGCACACAACACACAATCGTAATCGTCAATCTGCAGAGTACAAACAAAAATACAATCAAACATGAATGGATACGATGAGTGGGTCTTGTGACCGAATCCACCGAAAGCAGCCCAAAAATAGATTCATCTTTTGGTGGTGGTATATCGTAAATAGACATGTAAGATCAGATTCGAGTTCATAAAGTTCAATTATGCACAACTGTGTGTTTCGGTTAGGCCAATACAATCGAATAGAACGGACAATTAAGCGTGCACACACTCACACACAACCAGACAAATAAGTGAAATTGTGTAATTGGCTGTGTGGGAATGTGATTTTTGCATTCGAAAGTACTAATGGAAAACTTCGAACACAAACAGCAATCACTCAATCAAATCAAGCTAATTTCATAATAATCATTGCCATTACCACTAAACTGTCGATAACAAGCCAACTTATAAGTTCAATACTACACACATTATTATGTATTAACAGCATACGATATTACGATCAACCTTTGAGAGAGCACAAATGTATCGATCTTGTAAACAACAAGCGACTTTGTGCTTGTAATAAGCTGATTGATCGGAAACTTATTGAAAGTGCGCTCGTGTCCAAGTCTAAGTGTCCCGCTCTGTGCATGTGACACTTTGTCCCAATTCTGTTTTGTATTAAACAAACAAAAACATAACACAATATCAATCTCTCTCGCCCTCTCTCTCTCTCTCTCTCTCTCTCCCTCGCTCTCTCTCCCTCTCTCTCTCTCTCTCTCCCTCTTTCTCTCTCTCTCGCTCTCTCTCTCTCTCCCTCACTCTCTCTCGCTCTCTCCCTCTCTCTCTCTCTCTCGCCCTCTCTCGCCCTCTCTCGCCCTCTCTCTCTCTCTCTCTCTCTGAGCTGGCATAAATCAACACTCAACACAACACTCAACCAAGTGGATTGGTGCTATAGGTCAAGTGTGTTTTGTGTGCGAGAGTAGGGCGCAACCACAAGATCAGTGTTTGTGGTTTCAGACATTCGAGTTAGACATTACAGTTCAATTGATATACTCTCAGTGACACTCTCAGTACATCCATACGATACATACGAATCATCTAGTTCATGCATGTTATGTCCAGTCAAGCAAAGCAAAAGCTGTTTTGCGCACTCACTCTCGTATGTCTGTGTCTCGATAGTTCAACAAAGACAACAATACAATTACAACTATTCAACGCCCGCAAATTGGAAATATAATAGCAATACAAAAATAAAAGAATATAACGAACCTTGTATGCAACGGTGAGTGCAGCAGACACAATGGCACACGGCGTGTGTGCAAAGTGGTGATGGGTCAGCCAAGACGGGATGAGTCAGCTGATGATGACGGACAGCTAGTAGTTGGATAGTATTCCTTCGATGTGAAATGGTGGTCACAATCGATGATGAATACGAACGGCAATCGATGTTTGATACAGAGAGGGTGATACGAAGACGGCCTCGAGAGAGTGTGGATTGATGATGATGATGATAAGGTGCACGCTGCTTTGGTTGGCTAACACGTGGACTGGACTATTACGATGACTACTGCAGCATTGGCCTACACGGGAGAGGGAGAGAGAGAGAAATGTGTGGCAGCACTCGTACACGCTCGCTCACATACGTACTCACTGAATTGTGAACAACGCACTTTAGCCAGTGCAGTGACACATGCTTTGGCTTTCAGTGCAAATGTGCACTACCGCCCACACACTAATTTATAAATCACAATGCATTGTAATGGGGTCACGCTGTTTATGAATTGCTCCTGCTCAAGTCATGCTGACCACTAAATGTAGTCTACTGAATACGGCCTACACCCCGGTGAGTGTGCATTTGTGTATTGAAGCGTGCGCTCGTGACCGTTGAGTTATGGCTCCGCTGGCTCTCCTCTCTCGTTGTCCTCTCTTCTCCTCTCTTTCTCTCTCTCTCTCTCATCACGCTCTCTCCTCTTCTCGCTCCTTCGATGGCCGAACACGTCACGTTAGCGTTCTCTGCCTGTGTGTGCCTGCCTGTCGTCATCATCATCGCTGCCTTCGCTGCCGTCGTCCTGTCCTCCTGTCCATTGTGAAGCCTCACTTCTGCCGGAATTGGTTTTCTTCTTCTTGTTGTCCCTTGTTGTGTCTTGTTATCGATTTCATCATCATCATCGCCGGTTGGAGAGTGATCGTTCCAGGAACGAGTGTCTCTCCAAGCACACCGTGTAGGTGATAGCACTCACTCACACTCACACACAGTGCACACGTTGTACTCACTCACTCGGTTGTGCAAACGTGGCTGTCACTTTGAGTGACTGTCAAGTGTTGTTCGTCATCGTCGAGCCTCATAAGCCACGTACCACTCCACTCCACTCTCAACCCGAATCGAATCTCAAACCGTCTGGGTGCACCAGTCGTGCCCCACTCGCGCCCACTCACTCACTCAATTTCGTTCCAGCAGCAGCTGCTGACGTAGCTTGTTGTTCGGTTCGGTTTGGTTTGGTTGCAACACACAAACCACTTAAGATCGAAGAGCATTAAACAACAAGAACAAGAGCAAATCGTTTTTGGATCGATTGTGCAACAACCAAACACAATTCTCTCTCTTCATTCATTGTTACTACCTTCCCTTCCCTTACCTTCCCTGTACGCGCGCTCGTTAGCTTGACTCCCTCTCTGACTATTATGTAGATATTCCACTTTGTATCAAACTCTTTTAGGTAATGATCAGTAGCAGTCATTGTACTCTCGTTGCAGTGTCCCGTACCTCGCCACCTGTCACTAATTCTGTTCCATTTGCATTTGCAGTTATTTTTTTTATTTTTTTTGTACATTCTCGTTTTTGGTCTTTCTTTTGTACACTATTATTAGTTTATACTCAAACCCTACGCAGGTAAGTTCAGTGCGCTCATTTGAATATCACCATTTGGTGACATTGGTCAGTCCTTGTCTAACCCTCTCTCTCTCTCTCTCCCTCTCTCTCCCTCTCTCTCCCTCTCTCTCACCCTCGCTCGCTCTCTCTCGCTCTCTCTCTCTCTCTCTCTCTCTCTCACCCTCTCGCCCTCTCGCCCTCTCGCCCTCTCGCCCTCTCGCCCTCTCTCTCTCTCTCTCTCTTTCGCCCTCTCTCTCTCTTTTGCCCTCTCTCTCTCTCTCTCTTTCGCCCTCTCTCTCGCCCTATCGCCCTCTCGCCCTCTCGCCCTCTCGCCCTCTCGCCCTCTCGCCCTCTCGCCCTCTCTCTCTCTCTCTCTCTCCCTCTCTCTCTCTCTCTCTCTCTCTCTCTCTCTCTCTCTCTCTCTCTCGCCCTCTCTCTCTCTCGCTCTCTCTCTCTCCCTCTCTCTCTCTCTCTCCCTCTCTCTCTCTCGCCCTCTCTCTCTCTCTCTCTCCCCCTCTCTCTCTCCCCCTCTCTCTCCTCTCTCTCCCCCCTCTCTCTCTCTCTCTCTCTCTCTCTCTCTCGCCCTCTCTCTCTCTCTCGCCCTCTCTCTCTCTCTCTCTCTCTCTCTCTCTCTCTCTCTCTCTCTCTCTCTCTCTCTCTCTCTCGCCCTCTCTCTCTCTCTCTCTCGCCCTCTCTCTCTCTCTCTCTCCCTCTCTCCCTCTCCCTCTCCCTCTCCCTCTCCCTCTCTGGCCCTCTCTCTCTCTTTTTCTCACTCGCCCTCTCCCTCTCTCCCTTTGCTTCACCTATTTGACCCTTGTTCCCTTGCCAACAGTAAAGCACCATGGCCGGAACCAAGTTTCAGTACGACGAGTCTGGCACCACCTTCTACTACTTTCTGCTCACCTTCTTTGCGCTGGTGATCATTCCCGTGACCTACTTCTACTGGCCACGGCCCAAGAAGTGTGACAGTGACTCCGGGTCGGGTGATCCAAAGTCGCGCAAGAAGCGCTGCCACTGTGAGCCATGCATTGTCAAGCAGAACTATATGAAGTCGAAGGAGCCTTCACAGAAGGTCAAGGAACGTTTCATGTAAGTCGACAAGTCGAGTACAGATTAGGTGCATTTTCGAATGATTTGTTTGTTTTTAGTAAGATTGGCTTAGTCATTGCCTGGATCTTCCTGATTGCCTTTGCGTACAAAGTGTCGGGCATCAAGCCAGATTATGTCACCTTTGATCCGTTCGAAATTTTGGGCATCTCTGCGGGCGCGTCCAAAGCCGAGATCAAGAAGGCCTACCATCGACTCTCGCTGGTGTACCATCCTGACAAGGAGACGGGCGACGAGAAGCGCTTCATGAAGATCTCAAAGGCGTACGCGGCACTGACGGACGAGGCGGCTCGCAAGAACTGGGAAGAGTACGGCAATCCTGACGGACCGGGTGCGATGTCGTTTGGCATTGCACTGCCCTCCTGGATTGTCGAGAAGGAGAACTCGATGATTGTGCTGTTGGTGTATGTGCTGCTGCTCATGATTGCCATGCCAATTGGCGTTCGAGTCTGGTGGGCCAACTCGTCCAAGTACGGCGGCGGCTTTAAGGTGCTACTTGACACCTCACAGCTCTACTACTTCTACATACACAAGACACCGTCGATGATTCTGCGCAAAGTGGTGATGGTGATTGGGGGCTCGTTTGAGTTCAACAAACAGTACAACGGCGAGGTGGTGGAGCGACCGTCCGACAACCAGGAGCTGCCTCAGCTGATCAAGGAGATACCGAACATTGTGCCCAACAATCGTGAGGCCCCACTGTGCTATGCGTACAGTATCAAGGCTCGGGCGCTGCTGTACGCGCACATGTTGCGCATTCAGTTGCCGCCCAACACCCTCGAGGTGGACAAGAAGTATGTGCTCACCAAGGTGCCCTACCTCATCCAGGAGTTTGTTCAGTGTGCGGCTCAGTTGACTCTGCTCGCACTGACGCGCCGTATACAGCGCAGTCCCAGTCTGGAGACCATTGAGAACGCCATGAAGTTGAACGCTCTGATTGTGCAGGGACTGTGGGTGAACAAGAATGGACTGCTCCAGCTGCCACACGTCACGGAGGACATGTTGAGACACTTTATCAATAGGAAGCGGAACATTCGCAACATGCAACAACTGGCCAATTTGGACGAGACCGAGCGAAGGCAAATGTTGAGAGTGTTGAGTGATGAACAGTACGACGATGTGGTGCAGTTCATTGGTCAGTTGCCGCTGCTGGACTTGGAGGTGCGCTCGGAGGTGCTCGATGATGAGGATGGTGGCAAGATCACGGCTGGTGCTCTGGTCACGGTGACGGTTACCTTGATTCGGAGGAACATGTCCACTCAGTTCGATCAGAACGCCACTCCGTCGAACGCTGTGTCCACTTTAGAGGACGAACACGAAGAGGACAACGAAGAACAACCACTTGTACCAAACAGTAAGCAAGCACCTGCCAAGACGAAACAGTGGGACAACAAGAACAAGGCCAAGAAGGGAAAGGGTGCGAAAGGAAAGAAGAACAAGCCAGCCCCAGCCCGAGGACGAAACACCCAAGCCAACAATGCAGCCCGATCACCAGTTGTCAATCCCGCGATTGTCCCTACACCAAGTCGGTCAGCTGCCACTGAAGAGTCCGATGACGATTCACACGACGAAGCCGACGAGCGTAATCTGAGTGGAAGTGAGAGCGACTCGGGCGAGGACACCACCGCGACCACCACCACCGATGCCACTCACGAGAATGGAATCGCAGGCGGCAACCTGAGCGCAGCCGACGACGAGGACAACGACTGGGGCGATGACCTCAATCCGGACGTGCCCAAGAAGGAGATACTGCAGACGATCTCAAAGATATCCCACAGTGTGCACTGTCCCTACTTCCCGGAGGACAAGCAGGAACACTGGTGGATCTACATCTCGGACCGTAAGAAGCCCTCGAGTCTCATCACTGTGCCCTACTTTATGACCAATCTGGTGGAGAAGGAGGAGGTGGAGCTGAAGTTCACCGCACCAATGAAGCCCGGCTCGTACCAGTACATGGTCAATGTGCGGTGTGACTCGTATGTCGATCTGGACTACTTCCAGTCGATCAAGGTAAGACTGTCTCGGGATCTTGACTCTAAAGCTAACCAACTTTTACAACAAAATACAGCTTGACGTGAAGGAAGCACCAAAGGAGATCGAGTCCCATCCACAGTGGGAGATCTCAGAGGAGGAGGAGGACCTCGAGCAGGACGACGACAGTGCCGTGACCGACTCGGACTTGGTCGAGAGTGACGGTGACGATTACAGTGACAGTGACGCACCGGGCGAGGAGGAGGAAGAGGAAGAATGATGAACGAATGCGTTGACGCATTGAACACACATTCTCCAACTACAAGGTAAATCTACCACAACCAAACTCTCTCTCTCTCTCTCTCTCTCTCTCTCTCTCTCTCTCTCTCTCTCTCTCTCTCTCTCTCTCTCTCTCTCTCTCTCTCTCTCTCTCTCTCTCTCTCTCTCTCTCCCTCCCTCCCTCCCTCTCTCTCTCTCTCTCTCTCTCTCCCTCTCTCTCTCTCTCTCTCTCCCTCTCTCTCTCCTCTCTCTCTCTCTCTCTCTCTCTCTCTCTCTCTCTCTCTCTCTCTCTCTCTCTCTCTCTCTCTCTCTCTCTCTCTCTCTCCCTCCCTCTCTCTCTCTCTCTCTCTCTCTCTCTCTCTCTCTCTCTCTCTCTCTCTCTCTCTCTCCCTCTCTCTCTCTCTCTCTCTCTCTCTCTCTCTCTCTCTCTCTCTCTCTCTCTCTCTCTCTCTCTCTCTCTCTCTCTCTCTCTCTCTCACTAACCTATCTATTCTCCTTCACAGTTAATCGAACCCAACCAACACCAACCACAACAACATGCACATCAACACATCAACAACTGCAACACGAACATCTCCAAACCTACCAATCTCTCCCAAACCGTACCAAAATGTTCAAATCAAAGCTTACTCGCGGATCGATGTGTTGTGTCACGTGTATGCAGCAGATACTACTACACTCTCAAGAACATAGCATAACATCTGTTCCATTAAGACCAACATTTAGCCAATTCCAAAGCCATTTCCGAAGAAAGTAACGAACCCAACCTATGGCTTAGATGTTCCGAGAGTACGGGCGCGCACATTAACCAACAACACAAGCCTTTACACAGATGACATACACATTAGACACACACACACAAACCACTTGGATGTTCCCCCATAAGTGATTACTATGCATTAGCTATTATTACTACTATTCTTGTACAACTATTATTGCTTGGTATATTTAGATATTTTATTTTTATACTATTACTCAAAATGGTGATATATCTCAGACAGTGGATGTACTAAACTAAAATGTACTAAACTAGCACAACACACAATGTACACTATGCTACTCTACACTCGAATGTGTGTGCTATCGTGATGTATTGACCTAACACTACTCTCTATATCTCTACATATTCGACAAATCGAACACTGCTGCACCTAACTGTAACACCCTTTTTGATACAAATGAATTGTTGCATTTGCAAACACAACAACACAAACAAACACACAAACAGAATCAAAACCGCAACACATCGATCAACTACGGACACATCAAGAACACATATACGAGACATAATCAAACTAGTTAGTTAGTTGAATGAAGCACACCTAGACTAGATAGCCGAACTTGCCATTGGACCTTTTTGTTGGTGCTTTGGGACCCTCGCCAGATCGGACTCCCCCCAACTCATCAACTCGACCAACCCAATCCAACTGAGCGCACTTTCATTTCACTTCTATTCGTACACTCTTTGTATACATTTTGAACACACACAACACATTACACCAAATAAAGTTGATAACAATTGACAATTTGCCTTTACTTTATCAAATTAAATGGAAAATAGTGCAATGTCTGTCTGTCTGTCTGACTGTCTATTAGCGAGCTAGTGTTCATTAATTATGCATAATTGGTTGTGCAGTTTGACGTTCGTTTAGTTTTGTGTCTTTTCTTTGTGTCTTTCTGTTGTTGTTTATGTTTCGTGTGTCCAGTAGCAGTCTGTGAAACCTTGAAAGAGAGTTCGAATTCAAAAGTCGTATGATCGAGGGAGAGAGAGAGAGAGAGAGAGAGAGAGAGAGAGAGAGAGAGAGAGAGGGAGAGAGAGAGAGGGAGAGAGAGAGAGAGAGAGAGAGAGAGAGAGAGAGAGAGAGAGGAGAGGGAGAGAGAGAGAGAGAGAGAGAGAGAGAGAGAGAGAGAGAGAGAGAGGGAGAGAGAGAACAAGTAACACAAAAAACCCAAAAACAAA